>JAHZMW010001571.1:0-24745 GCA_027743745.1 Alloscopus bannaensis | reverse complement strand
AAGTCACAAAAGCCAAAAATCAAAATATACCACATAAAGATATGTAACTATACATATAAGCTTTCCAGCTACTGACTATTATGACTCAGGCTACGCAGTTTCTTATTACACATTTCAAAACCTATATATACGTATATACCTCCTATAATCAGCAACAACCATGTGCGCATATTATACACTTTTAAAATACGATGTCATTAATTTTTTCAAAAAAATCTTGAGCTCGTCACTCACTCAGCGTGTTGTGTGAGAAAAAAGCGGAGACATAAATCGCTAAAGTTATTGTATAAGTATTTTGCGGCATATGTTTATATATTACGCGCTACAACCTTTTGCGTTATTACCAACTTCGTAAAGCGGTGTAAAATCCAAAAAAGTTAATCTTAAAAGCGTATATTATATCTTGGTCGCTTGTAGTCAAAGCTCATGACAAAAACTGTTCGCCAATGTTGAGGTAGTATTGTAACCTGTTGGCCTCCTTTCACTGTCAGTAGACGCACGTGAATTCTGAGTTATACTTGGAAGTGAAAGTAAACCTCGTAAATGATTTCTTCAACAAAATTTGTGGCTGTTGTAATATTTTGAAATACACACCTTTTTCGTTTACATAAAAGCAACCTACTTCTGCCATTCCACAATACTGTTCGCTTCAAACTAATGCTTTATAGGATGCGCTTAAATACTACGTCAAAGCTTTCCCGGAGAAATGGTCAGTTAAGTGCTTCTCTAATTTTAAAATTGTCAGTCACCCTCTTTTGAGAGTGCCGTTACAAACTTTGCTTATGTTTCACCCGTTTCAATGAATCGACGTACACAAAACAGCGAGTATCATCCTGAAATTGAGGTCAACTTCAGTAAACAATGTGGCTCCTTTGATGCTCCCTAAGATCTTCATGTATTGTGCATTATAATATAATACTGGTAACAACCCACAAGAAATTGTTGAGTGTGGGTAGCGAGTGGTTGCCTTACTTTTTTCTACATAAATCAAAACCGTTTGAAACACTCCAAACTTGTTTCCATTCTTTAAAATGCGTCAGAACAATGCGGCCGTATATTGTGAGCATTTTTCTCAAATTCTTGAGAAACAAAAATGAATCTCCGTAGGTATTTGGTTACACACACGGTGTCTTTTTTTGGTGCCAAGTGGGGCAGCAGGAAAAGTGGTCTGTCAAAAATGTAACTTGGAGCGTGTCATATCCCTGTTGTAGTCCGAACTGTGGCATGTGTGGCACACATATTTGACTTAAAGATGAATGAAGTCTGCAATTACAATTTTCAAGAGTTGTACCTCCCAATCCTTCAAAAAGACATATTTAACATATATACATAATAGGTATATATTTGTTTCGGAACACCTGAAGTGTGAGACATTGGAAAAATTAGTAGTCTCTCGTTGGTTCGAGCACAATGCTCGTAATTGACTTGACAGAATGAGGACACCAGGAAAAAGGGCTGACACATGAAGATGCAATGTGTCAATACAAGATTAAAAAGTATCTTACTCCCGTGTTCCACAGCCTCCATTTGCCAAGATGTACACAAGTTTCCTTCGTTACATCTCTTTAATGATGGAAAAGGGAAAAGTTTTTATGAAATAATGATTTTTATGTGCTTCGCTTATTCGCATGTTAATTTGGACTTCTTTCTCCGCTTTTATGATGAGGAAACCAAAGAGTGACAGGGACAAGTCAGATCGATTTTCACGGTGATATAGAGCCCAATATTTTCCCTGTGGGGAGCACAGCCCAAAATAGAAATCTCAGAACGGTTTTATCGCAACTTTTGAGAGAAATCTGAGATGACATTTCATTTTCTATTTTCCGTCGTCGTCTGTCATTTGATACACATCGAGCCAGAGCGTTGGTATTAGAAAACTACAAGATGATCGACATTTGACAAGACTTTTGCCGCATTCGAGTTTTGATGAATGAAACTCGAGGAAAATGGGCAATACAATTTCGGCTCTGTCGGCCACTATTTAATAAAGTAAACATAAACAAGGATTATGAGTTGTGGGGCACAGCCAAAAGACCTATAATAGAGTTCAAAAACCTTTCGCTTTTATGACTGTAAACGGTTTGAAGTCTTATTTCCAATTTAGTTACGACTTTCCAAGCTTAATAAACTTAGACATACTTATTTAAATTTCATTGATCATTTGCGTTCCGCATTTTTAACTGTGAACCGTTCTGCTCCAGTTTCTATTGTTTTTTTAACTGTAACACGCTTATGTCGTGACTTTTATGGTCGTCTCATTTGATTCAAAAATATCTTACTGTTTTCCACACATTCAATAGAATGCCATATGGACACAAAACTCCGTAATTTCTGAGGGGATATGCCGATATTTTTAGATTGGAGTACCACAAAAAGGAATCATTTCTAGTAGGATGATGTGAGCAAGTTTCGTAACATCAATTTCCACGCAATCATGTCCAAATCAATATCTCCAGCTCCCACTCGACTTTCATCTTTAATTGGAAGGAGATCCTTTCAAATTCCCGGAGAAGCATTGAGACACGTAAGGGAAAGTTTTATTGTCATGATTTGAGTAGGAAGCGAACAAAAAGGAAACAGGAACTTCTAATGAATCCAAAAATGGATGCGGACCTCACCTTTTCTTTTCTGCTGGAGAATAAATACAAGCTTTTGCGTAGGTAGCTCTAGATGCGCAGTTATAAGACGTACTGAATATTATTTTCATCCGTGACGAACATTGAAGTGGGTCGTGATTCTAAACGTGGACTTCAATATTGACTTTTTTTTATATAACTCACGTGCATATGTACATGTGTAGTTTAATAAGAAAAATGAAGAAGCCACAAAAAATGTAATTTTAGGAGCACAATAATCCCCGTAAAAATACCTCTTTATTATTCCTACGCGAACCTTTTGAATTTGAGCATAAAAGTATTATTATCATCTCTTCATGCTACGGCTTTTGATAATAAAGCTACTTCTGAATTCATAAAAATTCCACGAATTTTTCATGCAATATAGATAGTATTCAGATTTCGGAAAATTGTTGACAAAAGAGAACAGTGGTTGCTTAAGCCATCTTTTATTTTCACCACATTGCCTTTCTCTTTTCATACCAACTTTCTCCGGGAAACCTTCACAATTGAAGGATGATTATAAATTCATGGGCGGCACGTGTCATTACACAATCTTCTCTATTTTTACTCCGAGAACATTTATGAGAAGAAAAGAAAATGTGTTTTTCCAGAATTTTCCTCACAACGTAATGTCATATTTTTACCTCTGCCAATTAGAAGTAACACACGCTGTTGTATTTTTCGTGCTCCAATGATTCACAACAAATTCTACCGAATCAGAAAAAAAAATGTTTGCGAGTGAAGCAAAGCCTAGCAGAAAGGTTGACGTGTACAAATTACCACATACAACTCGTATACAGAAGGACCACCATGAAAATCTGCACAATGTTAGCCTGCCTGTCCATATCACACCCACGCACCACTTTTCGAGAAAACTTCCTAACAAGACACGTAGGCAATTTCTGATAATACATAGTGCTTTTACCTGTGCTTTCCAACGAATGGAGGAAGTCGTGCTCATCGCTCGCACCAAATTCTATTTATGTACTTGCTCATTACGTTGTAATTTGTAGACCTACAACAACTACTACGCATGTATACTGACCACTGATATTGGTAATTCCTAGGCAAGCTATGAATTCTGTCGGGAGCATTCTGACGAAAGTTGCGATAAGGTGGATGTTGTCGTTATTATGACCACATTTTGCGAATTGATGTGTGAATCTTTCCAAAATCGTCACTTACGAGATATAAAGATTACCCCATTTGAATCTAGATGTTGCTTAAATCAAATAAAAAATATATATTTTATTCCAACGGCGGATAGATTTGAGAATAGTCTCAAAATGTAAGGAATACAATATCCTGTAAAATGCGTAAAAATACATCATCCCAAACTATTCGTAGATTACACACAACACGAGCAACAATCTGAGACTCATTCATACCTCATCGTCCCTTGTTTATTATTTCTCACTCCGGCCAATCTATGTCAGGACACCGACCTAAACCAACGTGAACACAATAAGACATCTCTTCGTCTCTCCGTTTTGAAATAGCAGAGAAAAACATACATCCTCATAAGCTATGCTATGTTGCAATCTTGGTATTCAGCGCATTTAAGGCTAAACTTACCACAAGAGCTTACAAGTGGGCATGTTTGCAACCTGTCATAATACATAGATGAAAAGTGTGTTCTCCGTAAAACTCAGTTTTACATCTCATCATCGGTCCACTTTCTCGTGTATATCCACACGGAGAGAACGCGTTGAAGCAACAAGCTTTCCTCAAAGCAGAGAACTCAAACAAAGATATAAAACTGCATGGACCAAGTCTCTGGATCTTCAGTCATATTCATGCCGTTAGTCTTACACAACACACGCTCTCTGCAAAAAAAAATCTTTCTGCACTTCACATTTGCACAAATATATTTGTACAATCCAAAAAATAACATACATTGTTCCCAAATGGAAAGATTATGTGAACCTTTTTGGAAATCTACATTTTCAACTCAAGTTTGAGACAGATCTAGGTTTCAAGAGCTTTTCTAAATTCACCAACCTTTTCTAGGTTAAGCAAATTGACGTCTAAAAGGAGAACGGAAAAGTGGAGAAAAGGAACGACAAATATTGTTCTTTCCTGTGAAATCGTGGGGAAACCGGGAAACGTTTGTGTGTACAAGAGAAATTTTTCTCTCTCTCTGTGAACTCCAATTAAACGCCATATGGCACGCATCAGCCATTCTTGGCGGAGGCACTCTCATTTCCGTTGAGAACGATGGAAGGATAAATTCAAACTCAGTCAGTGGGACAACAGACTTTTGTGATTTGAGAGAAGTGCAGCATTGACAGATTATTGTGTGACAGGCTTGTCAGTGAAAATCTTTCCCAAAACTGCATTTTGAGCACGTTCTGTTAAACGTGAGAACATTCAGTCAGCCTACTTTTGGAGAAAGCATTTGGACAACTTCAAAAAAAGTAAACCTATAAAAAATGACCCATAAAATTTTGCATAACTCCGGATTAAATTCTCAAATCTGGATTTCCTACTTTGCAGAAATCGAGTTAGTCCAATTATAATGCGCAATTAATTCCAAGATGACTGACGAGAAGGAGTCCACCCCAGAGTCATCCTCTAGCTTTACCTCCTCAAGTGTCCCTGAGGAGCGAGTTGATCACCTCCACCTCGATGTCCCTCCCGCTCATCATCACTCATCCACTTCTCAAGCCAGCCCCCGGAGTTCCTCCGGAAGAGGAAGTAGCTCAACGTCGAGCCTGTCGATTGGGCAAATCTCGTACCGCGACTTGCCTGACATTCATGACGAGTTCAAAGTGGTGAAAACCCTGTACGACGGAGCATTCTCGAAAATCCTCCTCGCCAAAACAGACGACGGAGGTGGCCCCGCTGACCCCGACGAGGATGACGATGATGGCAGCTCAGGGAAACGGAGGAGGACAAACAATAACAAATACCTCGTCCTCAAAGCGATCCCGTCAGGTGGTTTATTTACGGATGACTTCAAACGCGAGCTTCGCTACAACTACTTTCTCAGCCCCCATCCGAACATTGTGACTTCCTTCAATATCTCCTTCAACTGGGCGTCCTGCTTCAATGTTTACGTTCAAGAATACGCACCTTTCGGTGATTTATCACGGTACATCAACCGAAAGCTGGCTTCTTCTGAGGGAGCCTCATCATTTTTATGCTTGCCAGAAAGTCAAGTGAAACTCATGGCAAGCCAGGTTGCTTCCGCTTTGGAATTCATGCACAGCTTCAAACTAGTCCACCAAGATTTGCGGGCAGAGAATGTGCTCATTTTTAAGTCCAACTTGAGTCGAGTCAAGCTCTGCGACTTTGGCTCAACTCGGAGGGAAGCCACCCTCATCACGAAGGGCACCCTGATATCCTCCTCCAGCTCTAACTTGCTTTCTCCAGAGATTTCATATCTCCTTCCGCAAGAGCGGTTTGAGTGTCATCGTTCCGCGGATGTGTGGCAAATGGGGATTCTTCTTTGTTTCTGTTTGACAGGGGGCACCCCCTGGCAGTCTGCGGAATTCACGGACCCCCTCTTTCGGCAGTATACTAATTGGCTAAAAAAGAAGTCTCTGAAGCTTCCAGAATTTTTGAAACGATTTTCTCCTAGGATGGTTCGACTTTTGAAAAGGTTACTGGAGCCAAAGGCTCATCTCAGGTCGGAGATCAGGGAAGTGTTCAAATATCTGGGGGATGAATGGTTGAAGCCAAATTACCGATTTAACACTGTACCGCCACTGTCTACGACATTGTGCCGTAAGTCGAAGAAAGGTTCGCTCAAATCGGATCCAAGAGTTAAAAAGCCGAATAAGTGCGATATGTCTACGACAGCAGGATTCATGGAAAAGAGGAGTCGGAAGCAAGGAGAAGGGAATGACGACTCTGCTCAATGTGAAGCAGAGACAGACAAAGTTGATGAAAAAGACAGTAATAGTATTATTAAGAGTTGGGTGGGCAATTGGGTGGCTTCCACCTCAGCGGAAGGGGAAAATCTGAGGAGCACTCATCAATGCAATGATGATGATGACTGAATTTGTTAAACATTTTTTGTATGATACATAATAGATTTGTAGTAGATTCAATGTTTGATGTTACTCACAAGTTAAGAATCTCATAGCATTTCGTCACAAGTGAAGTAGATTTACTTATAGGTAATCCAATAGCATTAGTATAGCAGATAGTTATGAGTGTAATTGAGCGTTTGTGACAAACATATTATTTATTATGTATTATATTTATTGTAATTTGTACGACTCAAGTACAGAATATTACATTCACTGTTTCATGACCCGTTTCTATTATAAATACTAAACACTGAAGGTATAGAAATCAAGAGCTTACATAATATTTAATAAAATGTATGGCATTACATTACGATCATGTCATCTTTCTCCATCAAAGCACTTTAACTAGTATTATATACATAATATAATGAAGTCATACAATTACGTTATCCTGCGACGTTCCTGGCTCACGGCAAGTATGCAAACTTGTCGAACTGTTTCTACCGAAATGCCTCTAATGCTGGAAATGTAACATAAGACATACCAAAATTACATAAAATATGACCATATCTACGTGCAACATCCGACCAGCTTTTCCCGAATTCTGAAAATTAAATTAAGCTAAGCTTTTATATGGATTCTTTGATATGAGAAGAAAGTCCAGTTTTTTAGGAGAGAAAGCCCATAAATTACCTTCATGGCTAATGAATGATGACAATAGTACAAAAATTCGGATTCCGCTGATGAACTTTGCTTGATTTGTATCACGTAATCAAGCATCATATTAGTAGTCACAAGTCCTCCACAGTTGGACATCATTGTAGCGCATCACATTCCGATTTTCAATTCAGTAACGCCATTTCGAAAACATTGATTACAGCATGAGTTCAAAAGAAGATTCAGAAGTAGCATCCTTGAAAGAGGAGATTGAAGCCCTCAAGCAAAGTTTGACAGAAGCCCAGAAAGCCGCGAAGGACGCGACATTGGAGGACGTCTGCTCTGGGATTCGAGAAGTGCCAAGGCTAAGGCTGCAAACGAAGCGTCTTCTCAAAGGTCACATTCACAAAGTGAACTCTGTGCATTTCTCGGGCGATTCGAGGTATTCACAATAACGAAACGCATAAAAATATTATATTGTGATATTAATTTTGCTGTTTATTATGGTCCTTTGAGGTTAAGTTTTTGTGTATCATATCCGAATACCTAAATCTTGCAATTTGAAGGGAACATGAAATATTTTTTACTTATAGATGTTTGTGGGATTTGTCAAACGGGAAACGGATTGGAGATTGGTTTGGTCATGCCGGCGACGTGGTGTCCATGAGCTTGAAACCTGGAGAGGGAGAAAACATATTTGTAACAGGATCTGTGGATCAAACCGCAAAGTTATGGGATCTTCGGGAGAAAACGGCGGTGCAAACATTTTGGGGGCATACAGCAGACGTCAATTCCGTTGTTGTAATACTAAAATAAAATTATATTAATATACATTTACTTGTATGGATGGAATGCTTGGACCAGAAAAGCTTCCAAGAATAATACTTTCAATTTTAGTTTCATCCATCAAGCCTAGCGTTTTGCAGTGCATCCGAAGACAAGACAGTACGTCTCTTTGATCTGAGGGCTGACCAACAGGTAAAAAAGAAATTTGACACAAAGTTCCATTTCTAATTACTAAGATTCTGGATTTGGATATTTGTTTAGGTGGCAGAGTATGTAAATCCTGGAGGGGGTGGTGGTTCCAGTGAAACAAGCACGGGAGGTTTCACATCATGCGAAATCAGCAAAAGTGGTCGCTACCTGTTTGGGGGATGTGATGACTCTCATGTCCACATGTGGGACGTTTTGAAGACCTCTCATTTAGGTAAAAATTTTAAGAATGCGGTGAACTTGCATTTTTTTCTACTGGATTAATACATAATGAAGGAAATGGAACTTTGCATAGGATCACTTGGAGGTCATGAGAATCGTGTTACTTCACTTTCTCTTGCGGAAAATGGGATTGCATTGGCGTCATGCTCGTGGGATCAAAATGTTCGCATTTGGCTTGCTTGAACTAATTTGTTTGTAGACTAATTTTATGGAATGATTTGGTGACACGGAGTTTGGTTATGTAGTAAAAGTTATAATAGAAAGAAAGGTTTAGCAAAAGAAAGTCTTGATAAAAAGCAGTACGCATCGAAGTAAATCAATCAATAGTATTTATCCACAATAAACTAATGCTTTCAACAATAAGTGCGTCTTTAATGAAGCCTGAAGACTACTGACAATTTTGAGCGAAAACTCAATGACGCTTACACATCTTTGACGAATTCTCATTCCACATTTGAAAACAAAACTACTTTTTCTTCCCTTTCCCCTTTTTGCCACCCCCTTCTGCCCCTGCATCAGCTGCAGGAGCCTCCGCCGCCGCTTCAGCCGGGGCTGCCGCCGCATCCTTTCCTTTCTTCCCTTTCTTCTTGCCACCTCCATCAGCAGCCGCTGCGTCACCCTCTGCCGGCGCAGCGGCGTCAGCTGGTGGGGCATCATCCCCTTTCTTGCCTTTCTTCCCCTTCTTCCCTTTCTCCTCTGCGGGAGGGGCTGACTCAGCTTCGGTTGTTGCGGCACTAGTACTTTCTTCCGGAGCGGCACCCTTTTTACCTTTTCCTTTCTTTCCTTTCGCTTCTGCCGGCGCCTCCGCGGCTGAGTCTGTGGGTGGGGCGCTTTCTTCTGCGGGTTTATCCTTTCCTTTCTTCCCTTTCTTCTTGTCTTCCTTACCTTCGGCGGGGGCCGCAGGGGCGGCTTCTTCTGCGGGCTTATCGTCGCCTTTCTTTCCTTTCTTTCCTTTACCCTTTTTGTCGTCCTTGCCCTCTTCGGCGGCGGCGGCAGGGGCCTCCTCTTTGGTCTCTTCGCCTTTCTTTCCTTTCTTCCCTTTCCCTTTCTTGTCTTCCTTACTCTCTTCGGCTGCGGGAGGGGCTGCTTCCTCTTCGCCTTTCTTTCCTTTCTTCCCTTTCCCCTTCTTATCCTCCTTGACCTCTGCAGGAGGGGGAGGGGGTGGTGGAATATTGGCGTTTTCTACGTCCGTCGTGGTCGCCGTAATGGTTTCGGACGCAGTTGTTGACACAATGCTCGTCATTTCCGATTCGGAAGCTGGAGGGTAATATATCGCGGATCCTCCTGAAAATTTGCGAGGTTTTACTGGGTACTTGGCTGTCTGTAAATGGACAGAAAAAAATATCTTAGTTTTTAGTAGCCAGCTAAAATTGCAGAAGCAGGTTTAAAATAAATGCTTGTTAACATACATATTGTAAATAGCTGTTTTGATTGATCATATCGGAATAGTAGCCAAACGACCAAAAGCACACGCCTAACTACAAAGCAAACGGAGTAAGCAATCGCCTTAGTTAAAATAATTATCGAGATTGAGGTGTCGTTTTTGTGGAGTACACTTTGAAGCATTTACAATGCCCTTGTAAGGCGCTGTCTGAAGTTTCGTGATACGGTCCCGCATGTCTCGAATCCATTGTCGAGTTGACACCCTCCTTACCCCCACCTTTCCTCCGGGTATAACTTGGTTTTGAGGGGTGGGGTTGGCACCAGGAGGTGGAGGAGGAGGCAGGTCGGCAAAAGGGTTGCCCATTTTAATTCAGATGAGGGGGTGAATTCACCGGTTTCGTGGCAGGGATGGCGTGAGATGCTAACCTAAAATTAGGACTAAAACGCTAAACTATCTATTACTACTACAGAAAGCCTTAAATAACGTGACATTAGTCGACTAACTAAGTTTAAATTCAAACTGCTGTATTCATTTTTTCCGTAGTTTCTATCTTCTGCAAATTGATTCCAGAGACTTCTCTATACTGCTTGAAGTAACGTAGGCAATGTATGTCAACCTTGGTACCGAATCCTAATTGGAGGAGACTTGAATGTTCTGTTCTCTTCCATCCTCCTCCTGTTCGAAAGGTAACATACTAATTTGTCTCAAAACTGCAAATCATAATGCCTCTTCTAGATAATTTGATTTACACCACTTTTCACTTGGTCATGCTTTCACTCGAATGAATTTTTATGTTGAACTTGTTACATACTTCACTAACTCAAAAAAGTGGAGCAATAATCGTCCACTCATCCTGAATCACTCATCTAAATGCATAATATCTTCGCAGTAGCATATTCCCTTCAAAGATATCCACGACAGGCAGACTTCTTCCGTAATTCCGAAATGGGTTCTTTTTCTTCTTCCGATTCCAACATTTCCGACCTCGGGAGGTGGGCCACCCGAGCTGTCCGCCTTATTGGCTATTTTCCACTAACTTTCAAATCCTCTCAAGGATCCCCCTTCCACTTTGCATTATCCTGGACCTCACCACATCCATACTTTTCTTGTCTTTTGACAGTAGCCTCCTTCAGTTGGTGTCTCATCTACTTTTGGCGTTACAAAGAGTTCCAGTCCTTCATCGAGTTCAAGTCCCCCACCGAAGTGGCAGCTTACAATCTCATGATCCTTACCTCCACTTTGACAGGGATTTACATCAAAGTATTCGCTCTAACCAGGGCAAAGAAGTATGAAAAGTTTTTGGAAGACACGGAGTCCCTGTTGAGTCATTTTCTCCTCAAGTCTGAGGACGACAACGGCTTTACCAAAATCCGAACCAGTTGTCGCCTCGAGTTTTTCCTCGTTCTCATTCCTGCTCTGGTTCACGTCAGTCTCATGTATGGGTGGCCAACACTGCGCTCATTTCTGGAGGACGTGGCCACCCACTCCTTGTCCTGGTCAAATACAGACACTCAACTTTACTTGGGACTTTGCTTTTGGTCACTCCAAGCCACCCTCCATGTGGGGAACAGTGTGTGGATGAACTTCTTCGTCAAAATCTACACCGAATGTCTGCACTCCATCGCTGGGAGTTTGAACCACCTCAAATCACTTCAGAACACCATGGAAGGCAACGAAGAATTTCATGGTTATGGTTTGGAGCATCTATCCTCCAGAATCGAATTCAAGGAAAATCATTACAAGTCATCCAAAAATGATGATTTAAAATCGATCCTCAACAAGTTCTCCCTGGTCGACCATGAAATTGGAAAGTTTAACGAATTTTTTGGCAATCCCTTACTCCTCCAAGTGGGCAACTGCGTGATTAATTTATTGGTATTCTCCTTCTTCGCTTTGCTTTGGATGGGACGAGGGAACTGGGCTTCTTTTGCGGAAACTCTGGTCCCTTTGTACCTTCACGGGAAGGAGCTCCTGGACATGGGCACCGTCGCGGAGGACCTGTCGCAGGCGGCTGAAGGCGTGTTTGAAGCAGTCACGGAGGACGTCATGTTGGCAAGCTTGTCTGAAGAATTGTTTCTGAGGGTAATTGAGTCAAGTATGCATTTTTGTTGCTTCCAACCTGTTGTTATTTTGTATTGTGGTTCCACTCCTAGATTCAAATTGTTACCGTCGAGTTGTGCACAAAACCACCGGTCATTTCTGCGCGACAATTTTTCACAATAAATCGTGGGCTCGTGACTTCTGTAAGTTGAAATGTAATTTTTTATTGTAATATTAAGCACACAATTATAATTACTGCGCTAAAAATATTATTTAGGTGATGAGTGCTCTCGCCACGTTTCTCGTGGTTCTCGTCCAGTTCCGAGATCAAGATGAGGCGGATGCTAAAGAGTTGTCGGCAAGTGGCAAAAATAAAAGTGCACCGAATCTCGGAGCGAATTCTACAGTCTCTGCATAACTTTTATATGCATTTATTTAAACAATATTTTTGTAGTTAGTTAATCTCATTTTATGCTAGTTTTTAAACTTTATTAATTCTACTAACTCATACAGCTTTATTCAGCAAATCTTTTAAAATAATAAAGTCATAACTTCCAATTACAAGGTCACGTTTATTAAACCTCACATTCTGGTGAAAAGTACGCTATCCATAGTCAAAAGTCCGTTTTGATAAAGTGCAAACATGCAGAGGAAGTTGGATCCTAGAAGAACCGTCCCGATAACCCACAAAGCCGCATGATTCCCGTCATCACTCCCATCGACAAGTACCAGCACCTCTGACTCCTTCCCTGTGCCGTCACTATTTGCTAAATACGGCGACCCCAAAAACCTCTCATCCTCCACAGCACCTTCCTCCTCGTCGATGCCGTCGGGGTCGTGCTTCATTGTCTCAGTACTGTTATGCTGACCTTCCCCAAAGTCTTCGTAAATTTTCCCGTTCCCATCGCTGAGGACGTGGGTGATATGAATGATTTCCAAAGTGTTGTTACACGGCTTCTGCGAAAAGTACCGGCGACTACTTGCTCCATTCCCGATCGCGATTTCACAAGGACAAGGCAACGTGACTAGGGTCGCTTCGTCCCGAAAATCTTGCTTGATTCTCAGTTTTGAGGTGCCAAAGCATTTGATCGTCACATTCTCTCCTTGAGTCTCATTGAACATGGCTCCAGTGATGGCAAACTTGTTGGAAGCGAGTTGCGTCACCACAGGCAGCTCAGAGAGCTGACCTTGGAACACTGGATAACAGCCAAAGTGGCATGTCGCCTTGGTCAGCCCCTCATCCTGATCTAGGATTCCTTCAACGCAAGGGTCAGCGAGGTTCCGGTGAGTAATGTCTGGAACATGGCAAACATGATAAGAGCCGCAAGTCAGGGGCGCCTTGATCGCTGTTTTAAGGCCCCCACCTTGAAAGAGGACTTCGTGCTCAGCGATGTACATGTCGTCCGGTTGGTAGTTCTTGATTTCGCAAATGCTTCCACTCGAAAGGTAGCTGGGGCTTGTGCGAATGTTGCGGATATAAAAGGGGATTTTATTGAGTCTGAACAACTTGTAATTACGCTCTTTTTGAAGGACCGGGAGCGCAATGCGGAGGATAAGATAAGCCTCTGACGCATTCTCAATGGCGAGCACGCAGTCGGTAAGTGGAAGCTTGTAGTAGTGAGTAAGTAGTTCATCGGTGGGAATCGAAAGCTTGTACTTCATTCCCTCCAATGTCTCCTCGGCATCTTCGAGCAGGTGCTCCAACATGATAGGATTGATAAGCCCGATATCCAGGCGAAAGCTTTGGCAAGTGGAGAACGCATTTGCGTACCGAATCGAGTCAATATGGGTGGCTAAAGTGAGCGTATTTTGGAATGTGGTATATCCCGCAATTTGGACAAACTTCCAGTAATTGTCGGCCTCCTCAGGGGTGGTTACTCCACTGGATTTGTTGACTGTTTGCTGGAGTAATTTGGATTGTTGGTGGGACGCTCGATGAAGATTGGTAAACTTGTTGTAGGCCGCTCTAGCCTTATCGGCTCCACCGGAAGGGATGGCTTGTTGAACAAGTTGAATATTTTTAGCGAGAGGGCACCGCTTCCGGAGGTCCTTTAAGTAGGCGTCAATGCCCTCTAGGTTTGTGGAGAGGTGGGAGAAATGTGAGCGGATTCGGTCGCAGCTAAACTTGTCCTCGAAAATTGAAGTGTTGGAGGTGTCGGAGCCGTAAACGTTTTTGAAGAAACGGGTGTTCTTCGACAGGGGCACGAGTAGGTCGTCCAAGTGCATTTGGACTGGGCACAAGTAGTCTGGACGGAATTCGTCGTTTTGACATTGAGGAGCTGATTGATTAAGTCGATGACCGGAGGAGGACCAGTCTGGAATCGGGATTTTGAGGAGGATGGGGTAGTAGGTTTCGTAGAACCAGGAGTACGGTACTTCGTAGGCGAAAGTACCAAGGACGAGTTCCGCACTTGAGTCTACTCTGGAACTGGAAGAGTTGAGGTGGTGCTTTGGCTGTGGAGGAGAATTAGTGCTGAGGTCTGTATGTGATTTGTAGCAATTTGCTTGCTGTACAATCGCAGTCAAGAGAAGAGAGGATATAACGGCTAACCAAAGACGGCTTTTGGTAAAATCGGAGAAAGAATACGATTGCATGGTGGGATTTATTGAAAACGGTTTTTTAAATTTTAGGTAACTTTGCGTAAATGGACCGGTAATCGTAAGCAATCTCAAAAACTCGTTGATGCAACACACAAACTAAGAACAAGCTTTGCGTAATTATAGTTATAAAACAAGTGATCGATGACTATACTTGTGTGTGGAAACGTTTAAACTAGTTATACATCGCATATTGACGAGGCTCGACAAATTCTGTTCATACTGTAATGAGATTTTGCGTTTGTTAGTATGCAAGTAACTTCAGTGACAACAGCTTGTGTAAAGACCGAGTTAAATAGTAAAGTTAAGAGTTGGATTGAATTGCTAAATTTATTTTGCATTTTATTACAGTCTGCAGTCAAGTATTAATATTACTAATAATAATCTTGTGATTTCCACTAGGACAAGGTTGCACTCTTGCACAAAAGTTGTAAAAATCAGAATGAATTGAGTTTAATAGCACATTTCGGACCGAATCATACTCTCTCAAATTGGAAGGGTTATACATTTGTATATTACAAATAATCGTTGAAAATAATATGCTTTTTATACAACAAGCAAAGCCCATCTGCCGACACCGCCGTTTTTTGCGCACGTACATTTTGTATTCGAGTGTGTCAAATTCATCAAGCTATTGACAAGGCAAGTTTCTTCTGTAATTCAATTTTATTAGCTTTAAACACCATTAAGTCTACGAATCGTTGCTAACTCGCATTTGGATGAGAACGATGAAATAAGTGGCAAGTGCATTGATAGCCTATTGTAAAAACACCAAAACGCATAAATGTTAGCATATTTATAACAGCTACCATTAATTTATACTTAAGTGATCAAGCCCGAACCGAAATTAAGAGAGGAGCTCGAATTTGGAACAAGTGGCCCACATAAACTCCAACCCCTTTCGAGGACAGCCTTGCTGTAGTCATTAATTTACTTATATACTTAAGTGATCAAGCCCGAACCGAAATTAAGAGAGGAGCTCGAATTTGGAACAAGTGGCCCACATAAACTCCAACCCCTTTCGAGGACAGCCTTGCTGTAGTTAATTGTACCTGAAATTGTGATAAACTTTTTAAAAAATTCACAAAGACAATTAATTAATTTAGCCATTGATGATTACCATACCTGCCATTGCTCCTCAGCCGTCAGCATTTCCAACGGAATTCTCTGCAATTGCTTCACCGCCCCATCACATTGTCCGGATAACCGACTGGACTCCATGCAAAGCAAAAACAATGACACCGAAAACATTATGAATGGAGTCACCTGCACCACGGCCCAAGTAAATTCCACCGTTGTCCTCTGATCCGAGTGAGAAAAATACAAAGCATGAAAAATACAAAGCAAAAATGGTTTGCGTCATTCCTGCCACAGGTTCCACGAGCAAGTTCAACCAAAAAATCGAATTGAATCCGTTCACGCTCTCTTCCACCTCATTCATCAGTTGCAAAGTTGGAGCAAAAGCGCAAGTTAAACTTTGTCCATAATTTGCTTTCACAAAACGAAGTCCTTTCTCCTCATTTCTGAGAAATACAGTATGAAGCCGAATGTTCTCCAAAATTTTGGAGGAAACCGTCTCAAAGCCAAACGTAATTAATTTCAAGATATACACCAGAAACAACATGTTGCACAAATGGAGACAAGTTATCAGCTCAATATAAATGTTCATCAACGCCGGAAACAGGTCCTCTGGTTGCTTGCTTTCCAACGGAAATAAAAAAGGATACAGAAAGCAGCCTAAATGAATACTCCAAAGAGTTACCAAAAATGCCACCCATTTCTTTGCCCACCCTTTGATTTCTCTTAGTTTGTGCTCCATTGCTGCCACCGAGCTTATCTCCGAGTAGCGCTGAGCGAGGTCAACGATTTGGTGCCAAAATGTATGAAATTTTTTAAGATTGATGAGACCGTTGAGGCGAGTGCTGGTATGAATCGTCATTCCAATCCAGTCCCACGCAAATATGCAGTAAAGGTCCATGCTTTTTACGGCGGAATTGTTGAAGTACGCTGCGCCCTTGATTGTCCGGTAGTTGATAAGGTAGAGGAGATTTAGTCCAAGAAATCCTAAACTTATCAAGACACTCGGATTCCAAGAGTAGTTTGTGGAGAGGTACAAAGTGGTTTTTGATGTACGAATCCGGAAAGGCCAGGGCCCGAACCATGAAGGGAGAAGAAGGGACCATTTCGAAGAGGCTAGGAGAACTGGTTCGATTGTGGTTGGAAACGGTGATTGTAGAGACATTTCAGCAAATTGCAAATCTGTCGTCTTACTTTTTGAAGGAAAATGAAACCGTTTTAGTTTATGATATACAAGTATTTCGAGGTGGAAACAATTGTAGAATCAAATCAAGCTTACACAGCTTGGGTCCGAATTAGACTGGGAAAATGTAGTAAGTTTACGCTATTGTACAATAAAAGTTGGAAGTGAAATTCCTAAAAGCTAATTTACTTAAAAGATAGGTGTGGTGCATTTTTTCAGAATTAAGATATTTTGTTACAATAAAGGTACTAGATCATCTTAAATATAGTAATCTTAAAACATCTTTTTTTCTTACTTCAAAGATTGACGTTTGATATCGTTGCATAAGCGTTAAGCTATTAACAATGCAGGCAACTTTTATTAGTATATAGATAGTATTAATATACCACATTTGCATTTAATATTTTACTGGTTCGCAGCACGACCTTGAGACTCGTTGCTCACTCTCATTTGGATGAGGACGATGAAATAAGTGGCTAATGTGTTGATAGCCTAAATTAAAATACAAAATAATTAAATGTTTAAATAGTTACTGTTTAACTATAAAAGTTTGTAATCAAATCCGAACCGAAGTTAGAAACGATGCTCGAATTTGAAACAAGTAGCCCACGTAAACTCCAACTCCTTTTGAGGACAGCCTTGTTACAATTAGTTGTACCTAAGTAATTAAAATACTGCTGAATCAGATGACATGGTACATGAAACATGAGATTGAAACCCACAAAGGTTACCTGCCATTGCTCTTCAATTGTCAGCAATTCCAAAGGAATCTGTTGCATTTGTTTCACAGCCTCATCACAATGCCCCGACAGTCGACTCCCCTCCAGACAAAGGACTACCACCGACACCGCAAACATGACTAACGGACACACTTGTACCATCGCCCAAGTTACCTCTGTTGATGACCTCTGGTCCGTGTGAAAGAAGTAGAGAGAAAATATTACATGTGACACCCCAGCCACCGGTTCCACCAGCAAGTTGACCAGAAATGTGGAATTGAATTCGGCCACACTCTGTTCAACCTCAGTGATCAAGCGCAAAATTGGTGTGAATGGACTGCAGTCTAAACTTTCACCAGAAGGTACTTTCCCCTCTTTCCCAATTCTTCGAATCGCTTTCTCCTCCTTCCGGCTGAATACCGTGTGAACACGAATGTTTTCCAGGATTTTAGAGGAGACCACTTCAAATCCGAAGGTCATCAGCCTCAGAAAGTAGACGAGGAGCAACATGTTACTCAAATGGAGGCATGTTATTACCTCAATATAAATATTTAAAAATACGGTCAACCCTTCCTCGCCCTTTCGGCTGTTCAAGTGAACCACGTATGGATACAGAAAGCTAGTCAAGTAAACGATCGAAATGGAAACAATAAAGGTGACCCATTTCTTAGCCCAATTTTTGATTTCCTTCAATTTATACTCTACTTCAGCCACCGAGCCTATTTCAGCGTAGTGCTCGACGAGGACAGTAATATTGCGCCAAAACATTTGGAATTTTTGGAGGTTAATCAAACCGTTGAGGCGATTACTGATTTGAACCGCCATTCCAATCCAGTCCCAAGCGATGACGCAGTAGATATCCATGCTTTTCACGGAAGAGTTGTTGTAGTACGCGACACCCTTGATTTTTCGGTACTGG
This sequence comes from Alloscopus bannaensis, assembly GCA_027743745.1. Taxonomy (NCBI): domain Eukaryota; kingdom Metazoa; phylum Arthropoda; class Collembola; order Entomobryomorpha; family Entomobryidae; genus Alloscopus; species Alloscopus bannaensis. The sequence continues at coordinate 6,358 of JAHZMW010001571.1, read as the reverse complement.
GTAAGATATAAAAGGTTTAGTCCAAGAAAACCTAAACTTAGGAGGACACTTGGATTCCAAGAATAGCTTGTGAAAATAGACATGGTTTTTGTTTTCGACGTATGGAGCCGGAAAGGCCAGGACCCGATCCAGGATGGAATAAGGAGAGACCATTTTGAAGAGGTTAATAGAACCGACTCGATCGAAGGTGATGAAGTTGGTACCAGAGTCATTGTCACTTTTTTTTAGAGATTTTTGCTATAAATGATAAAGTTCAGTGTGTCGGAAGAAACTGAAATTCCATAGTGCTGGCCTGAAATAAGTGGAATTTTATAAGCTTTTGGGTGTTTTAGCTAATTTATTTAAAAGAGGGTGTGGTCTTTGGGTTCGCTTGTGAAGAGTTGAGGCTATATTATATTAGCCTGTCATAACGGTTTACTATTTGTCACAATTATTGTATTGATGTTTTCTTCAAATACAATACACAATATTTTACATTGCAATTTGTGTTAGTTTTCTATAGTTGGAATTTCAATTTGGTTACGTATCGTCTACAGTCGACGTATTTAGAGCAAGTCTGCCAGCTTGGTCCGCAGACTTATTGGAAAGGATTTGTTTCAGTTGAATCATCACAATGAAGTGAGTGGCTAGGGTGTTTAATGCCTAAAAAAATGTAAAAATTAAAGTTGGCAAATTTTTAGATTAGAAAAATCATAAAAATTAGTATTCTTTAATTTACCGAGCCAAGGAGTCCGTCTCTAAATTGAAACCAGTGTGCCACCTGGAGAACTGGTGGATTCGAAGCAAGTCTCGGCACAAGCAATTGAATCTAATAGCGGTTCAAGAAATTTCGCAGTAGTGTACAAATACTAATATATCTATATTAACGCTTACTTTATGACCGTCTTCCTGCGATAAGGAAGCCAAAGGTAATCCTTCAAAGGTCGAGATCATTGCCAAGCATTCCTGCGTAATCCACGAGGCTGCCGTGCACAAGCAGGCAAAGCTCAAAGGAAACATGATCGCCAGTACTGCCGTGTGCACTCTGAAGCCAGCATGAAGCTTCGAGTCAGTTTGAAGGAAATACAAGGCAAACATCACTTGCCAAAATGTGAGAATCGCGTCAACCAAAAGCCCGAAGCCGAATACAGAGTGAAATGTTTGTACAACTTTCTCTAGGTCTGTGACTAACACAAACACTTTCTCCAATTTCGATAACGCACTAATAGACCTGTCACAATGACACTTTGGGGACGATGATGATTTCACCTCAAATGTCGGCATCGCACCAGACATGTCGGCAATGGACTGCTTGCACACTGAGAATCCCAAAGTGATAAGCTTCAAGAAGAAGATGAACATCAAAGCACTCGAATTATGCATGAACACAGTTCCTGCAAGATAAGTGTAGAGCAGGACCGTCATAGTTGCCTCTACTTGAATGAAAGCATAATTATAAAATAAAGACACACTTCCGGCCAGTCCTAAAACTCCGAAGCCAATAAACCACTTGAGACCCCAGGATTTCAGGTGCTTGAGTTTGATATCCAAGTTGGCTTTCAAGGCCGTGCACTGGCCAACTATGTTCACCGTATCATTCCAGAATACGCCAAATTGACGAAGCTTAGTTAGACCGTATACACGATAAGCCGTGGAGACGACAACCATGACGAGATCCCACAAAATGATGAATAGCAGGTCGAGTGAATGCATTCCTCCGGCATCCTTTTGGATTTGTTCGGTGACGTAGTGAATGCAATAAAAGACGTTTAGCAGGATGTATGTAAAAGTGACAAAAAGCCCAATTGTTGGGTATTGGAAGTGTAAATATTTGGGTTTGTTGGCCGAGGATTTGATTGAGAATGGCCAGTAGGCCATTATCGAATTGGAGATGAACACCCATTTCCCACTTTCTATAATGGCCTCTTCTATTAAATTATTGTCGGGCTTTGGAATGTCGACTTCCTTTTTACCTTTTCTAGGGATGGTTATTTTAGACAAAAAGTTGTCACTCGAGGAATACTGCAAAAATGTTGGCTTAATCATGATTTGATTATCAAGATTGTTAAAGTGGGTAATTTTATAATATTAATAAAAAGACACTAATAAGTGATTTCGGTGGTTTTGAAAATTTTCGAAAAGTGTGTCATAAGCATATGACACTTTCCAATGCTTTCTCCATTTTGACTGCCAATTATCTTGTTGGCTTCGCTTGGAGAAAGAAACTGCGTTGCACAAAAATTGTGCTTTTGTGCATTGCCATTCTTGTATTTGCAAAGTCAACGGGCATGCATAATTACCGACAATGTGGCACGCGATTTTCCTGAGGGTTCTAAATTGACCTTAATCACATCAATTATTGATATTAGCTGGAGTAGTTTCGTTGTATCTTGCATTAATACAATCGTGCACTTTAGACCACATGGATGGTTGACTTTGCGTTTGATGTTACGCATGCCGGTTGAGAAAAATGGGGAGACCTCATAAAGTTAAAAGCTTACGTCAATTTCAGAGCTCATTACCATTCTCAACTCGTAATACCCTGTGCCGTGTCAACCTTCTTTTGAAAGTACACCGCTCACCAAATGATTAGAATGCAATAAGTGCGAAACTTGTTGGTCCGAAACGAATTTTATCACATGAATATGAATATGAATAATGAAATGAAGTGATCAATAATATCGTAATGAAGCAAATGCATGTGTGTAGGTACATGCACAAAAAAATCATCCCAAGTTTAGGAATGCTTTCATTCTATTTTATGGCCTACAGTGTCTATCAATTTCGATCTGCAGAAAATAATATTACGAATGAATGCTCTCAATACTTGATTTTAAAAAATATGCTAACTTTGCTCGCCATATTTTTGGTATGGCTCGGAAATTGCTTTACGCGACTTCGGTCTCGGTTGCGATTCAAGAAGATTTTTGGTCCGACCGAGTACATCGTATCGTATATTATTTCAGTTAACTCCGTAACTTGTAGCGTCTGCAGTCGACGTATTTGCAGCAAGTCCGCCAGCTTGGTCCGCAGACTTACTGGAAAGTATTTGTTTCAATTGAATCATCACGATGAAGTAAGTGGCTAGGGTGTTTAATGCCTAAGATAAATGTAAAAAATGAAACAAGCTTTGAAATTTTTAGACTTAAATGAGGATCTCCATTTTTTCTTTTACCGAGCCAAGGAGTCCGCCTCTAAATTGAAACAAGTGTGCCACCTGAAGAACTGGTGGATCCGAAGATAGTCTCGGCACAAGCAATTGAATCTATTCCAAATCAAGTCAATTTACAGATTACAATAGTATATATCATAAAATGACTGCTCATCTCTTTAATTCTTACTTTATGACCATCTTCCTGCGACAGGGAAGCCAAAGGTAATCCTTCAAAGGTCGAGATCATTGCCAAGCATTCCTGCGTAATCCTCGAGGCTGCCGTACACAAGTAGGCAAAGCTCAAAGGAAACATGATAACTGGTATTACCGTATGCAATTTGAATCCAGCATAAAGCTTCGAGTCAGTTTGAAGAAAATACAAGGAAAACATCACATGCCAAAAGGTGAGAATCGCGTCAGCCAAAAGCCCGAAGCCAAATACAGAGTGAAATGTTTGTACACTTTTTTCCAGGTCTGCGATTAACACAAACACTTTCTCCAACTTCGATGACCTCACCTCAAATGTCGACACTGCACGGGGCATGTTTGCAACGGTCTGCTTGCACACTAAAAATCCTAAAGTGATAAGCTTCAGAAAGAAGATGAACATCAGCGCACTCGAATTATGCATGAACACAGTTCCTGCAAGATAAGTGTAGAGCAGGACCGTCGTAGTCGTCTCCACTTGAACAAAGGCATAATTGTAAAATATAGACACACTTCCGGCCAGTCCCAATACTCCGAATCCTGTAAACCATTTGAGACCCCAGATTTTCAGGTGCTTGAGCCTGGTCTCTAAATCGGCCTCCAAACTCAGGGTCCTGCACTTGTTAATGATGTTCACCATGTCAGTCCAGAATGCACCAAATTGACGTAGCTTAGTTAGGCCATACACACGATAAGCAATGGAGACAGCAACCATGACGAGGTCCCAGAGAAAGATGAAGACCAGATCGAGCGAATTCATTTCTTCGGCATCCTTTTGAATTTGCTCGGTGACATAGTGAATGCAATAGAAGACGTTTAGCAAGATATGTGCAGAAGTGACGACAAGTCCGATTGTTGGGTATTGGAAATCAAGGTATTTGGACTTATTGGTTGAGGATTTGATTGAGAATGGCCAGTATGCCATCATCGAATTGGAGATGAACACCCATTTCCCACTTTCAACGATGGACTCTTCAATCAAATTATTCTCAGACTTTTGGACGTCTTTCTTCATTTCTTTTTTAGAGATGATTGTTTTAGACAAAAAGTTGTCACTCGAGGAATTAAGCAAAAATGTTGGCTTAATCATGATTTGATTGATTGACTGTCAAAGTGGACGATTTAATATTTGTAATACAAAGGAATTCAGAACTGTTTTTTTTAACTTTCGATGGAGAAAGTATAATAAATATAATTTGACACTTTTCAATGCTTTCTCCATTTTCAGTGTATTTTCATGGTCAATTGACTCCGTAAAAATGCTCTGGAAATTAGCTTAGCTGTGCTTGACAAAAAAAAACTGTTACCCCCAAAAAATTGTGCTTTCTTTTTACGGACTTGTTGCAAAACCAAAAAGCGCCATGCATTGTGGGACGCGATTTTCCTCAGGAATCTAAATTCGCTTTAATCATGTCAATTTTTGCTATTAGCTAGAGTAGTTTCGCATTGTGACCTGCATTAGTACTGGGACTGTACTACAGTCCTACACTTTAGACCACAGGGGTGGTTGACTTTGGTGTTATTGTGTTAGGTCTATTTTATTTGCATATTGAGAAAATTAATATAATGATGTACTATTGTAGAGCATGCCAATGAAAACGAGGGAGTCACCTCATAAAATTAAAAGCTTACAAAACTCAAAACTAAATGAATTTCAGAGCCCATTACCACTCTTAACTAGTAATCTTTTATGTTTATTGAGTTTCTTTTCAAAGCTTTCCAATAAATTACAGATGCATAAAGTGCTAAACTCTCTGGTTCAAAATATGCTGAAATGACGAGATTCTCAAAGGATACTCTCGTAATGGAGAAAGTGCATAAAAAGTCATGATTAATTTTAGGACCCTTATGAACTTGCCACTTTCTACAGCTAATTGTTTCCTATCGCGTAGTTGCATTTCATTTCTTGACCTATCAGCTTCGATCTGCAAAGGCTTATATTACGTCTGAATACTTTTTAAATAAATATGGGACACCCCTCTGAATTTCACGAATACCCTCACGAAAATGAGGATTCTGAAGAATCCGAAATCCTCGCCAAATTCCTCCACCTCGGTCAATGGGCAACTTACTTCACTAAATTTATCGGCCAGTGGCCTTTCGTCATACAGAAATCTCCAAATGGAAAAGGGGCTTTTATTCAAATTAAAAACATCAGCTTTTCTGTCATCTACTCCTTAACTGTGCTCGCCATATTTTTAGCGTGGCTCGGAAATTACTTTACCCGACTTCGGTTTCGACTGCGATTCATGAAGATTTTTGGTCCTACTGAGTACATGGTATATTACTTCCTCGTGATTTCCCAATCTATAGCCAGAATTCATCTATTAATTCACAGCCTCGTTTATGCCCGTTCCACAATCAAGTTCATTTACAAAAATTGCGCTCTCCTCGAAGATTTTCAAAGGGCTGGCTACCCTTTGGGTGGGAGGTGGTGGTGGAGACTCCGATCCCAAATGAAGTGGACTTTTCTGGGGTTAACTGTAGTTTTGGTGAGCCACTGGTCCTACGTTCATTGCTACGTCCCATTTGCACAGTACAAGGTGTACTCTGCCGGAGTAAAAAAATTGACGTGGCCCCTGCCCGCAGACATCGAAGAGAGAATTGGCGCCGGCCTCTTTTGGACCACCGTAAATTACATTCGGGCCGTCAACTTGTGGACCATTTTCCTCATTTTACTTTACACCCAATTATTTCATCAAATCACGATTGATGCTAGAAGCACCCGTCAAATTCACCAGTCATTTGTAAAAAACGGTCCCCAAATATTTTGGAATGAACTTTTCAATCCTAAAGGGGTCCCTTCTAACTCCCCCATTTTCCACCGACTTTTGTCGAAAAACCGAAGAGGTATCTTTAAGGGGGATGAGGATGAGAGGGTGGAAGTGAATTTGCGATTGTACACGAAAACGCGAAGGATTGCCAGCGAGTTTAATGATGTTTACAGTTGGGACCGGATTTGGGAAGTTTCTACCGTGACGTCAGTGGTCATTTGGTTTTTCTTCGGGTGCTTCTGGA
>JAHZMW010001570.1:0-36971 GCA_027743745.1 Alloscopus bannaensis | reverse complement strand
GTCATACAGCCCAAGGCTCGACCCCGAGTACATTTTAATATTTTCAACGCAGATTCGACAGTTCCGTGCTAAGGACTCGGGCACACACCGAGAATTTATTGTGGACCCTATGGAAATGCAAAGGGACGGAAGGCTTCATCTCGATGTTTTCATCCGACTTCAGAGAATGAGAAGAATGCCAAGGCTGACGAGAATTGTTTATAACAATCACGCTGTGTGCGGAGGTACAAACTAAGCACATCCACATATGTAAAACATCACTCTTCACATATCCACAAACAACTTTTATCTTCAATTTCGTTTTTCAGATCCCCTGGATGCGTCCGATTTTGACGAGTCTGTAGCTGTCACATTAACAACAAATGCCACAACGGCTAGACCTACAGTCCCAATAATAATCCCTTCCAACAATACTAAACGAAATCCTGACAAAGATTACGAAGACGAAGACGACTTATTCTAAACTTTTAAGTGAAATGTCAGTTCACTCTGTTACCTGAAATTAATAGTATTAATACTATATTTTTATGGTAAGCACACACATATACACCACCAAGTCAGCGATAAGATTTGATTGTACTGCCACTGCCGGATAAAAATACAACCTAATCTCACTATAATTCCCAGCTCATATCACCCCACACCAGATTGTCCTCCGAACATTCGAGTTTATCTTGACCAATTGCGTTCGAAACAGTGATTTTAATTTTTCTTGTTGTTTTCAAGCAGCTATTGAGTCCACAGTAAAATACATCAGTGGTAACGACGAAATCCTTTGTACCGTTAAGCAACACAATGGTAAATCTGCCTTCGTTAGAAGGGTGGTCCTTGTCAATACTTCCTTGTAAAGTACTAAAATGAGTGGAGGTATCCGATGTTATTTTCCAACGGCCTCCTTCAAACGACTCAGGCAGTGGAGAGAGGCGGAAATTAAGTGTTTTAGAGCTATCTCCTCCGTTAGAGTTTATCTCAAAAACCTTGTCAAACTTCAGCCTGCCTACACTCGCTGAAGTATAAAACTGCATCTGTAAAATAATCAATTAGCACAAAAATACTTTTTAAAGGAAGTGTTACTAACCACGCCATTTATATAAATTGTGTAAATTTACGATTTTACCTCACGCACGCTCTCTGTTTTTATATCCATAACTTTAATCGAATGATGATTAGTGTCAGCGATGTATAGAAATCCCTGGGCTGCATCTATGCTTAAGCCTGATGGCTCATTCAACTAAAATAAAATAAAAATTTAAAAGAATTAAGAGTGAAATATCACGAAATCGTACACATTAATATTAAAGCAATTCGCAACTTACGTCATCTGAAATGAAAGTTTGACAGTCTCTAGTGGTGGTAACAATCCTTTTAATCTGTTAAGTATAACAGAAAGCCAGTTACAGAAAAAGAACTACTGACAATTGGTGTTTATATCAAGGTTGTTAGAGATCCGTTACCGTACTTTGTGGTTGTATGTATCAGCAACATAAATTTCATTAGGCTCCAGTCCACAGCAAACGCCCATAGGATGCTGTAACTTTGCATTGAAACCTTGTCCGTCTGCATCTCCGAACGCGAAAAGGTCCTACGCAATTATAAATCAACAAACTAATTTTAACCACCATTTAAATATGAGAATTAATATTATGATGTTTATCGCTAACCGTCGGATTACGGCTGCCCCCCGCGATTGCAACCACTTGGCCTTTAGATGTAATAGAACGAATGGAAGAGCTCTCACTGTCCGCGATATAAATACATTTTTCATCTCCGTGACTTACGGCCAAACCACTGGGTTGAGCAAACGAAGCTTTCATAATGTACGAATTGTTTCGATTTTCTTCATGCCCAGATCCTGCAATCACAGCCAAGGAATTTGCCGAGTGCCTGCAAATAGAAATAAAAACTGCACTCCAGTCACGTTAGCATAACAGCAACAGCATACATCCATGACATGGATTGCATAATGCAATTTGTATAAAATGCAGTGCCGGTTACCCAACCTTGCTCCAAATAGCGTTACATTTTCAAAAAAATATCCAAATAATCTATGGTTTCCAGCAGCCGCTATGATCATCGAGTTACTATCATAGAAGCAAAGGTCCCACGGCGATTTCAAATAAACGGGTTTCCCGTCCACTTCGGCACCACAATCTATATCCACCAAAGTTGTGACTTTCTTCTCCTTGAGATCCACCTGAAGCAATAAACTTGATTTAGCTGTATATACGAATTCTCTATACGCTTAAACAAAACATATTTCCAGTACCTTGCGAATTACATGATTCCCAGTATCAGCAACGAACAAAATAAAATCTGTCTGAAAAGCTAACCCCTGTGGATTATAAAACTTGGCAAGTTTAAATTCTCCATCAACTTTCCCTTTCCCTGATCCACCAATTATTTCCTAAAACATGCAAAAAAAAATGGTTTAATGCCATTGCACAATCTTGCAATCCCATGCTTATTTTCTCCAAGATTTAGTTTGTCCAAAAAATAATTGAAATTCTCACTGTTATCTGACCAGAAGAAAGAGCAACAATGACACGATTGTTTCCACTATCCGCTATAGCTGTTTGTTCCCCATATACGGCAACCTTACCTAAAATTGATATAGGTACATAAGTGAGTGAGACCATTATTTTCGGTGAGCCAGTTCTCATATTGTAGCTGAAATCAATATACCTGGAAACCTCAGAAATTTTGTAGATTGCTTTTTGGCATCAGTGGCATCTACCTGAGATGAACTCGTCAGAGTTTCACCAAAGCCATCTTGGTTCTTTATTGTCTTAAAGTTAGGATCGGAGAGTAAAAACTCTATGCTGGTCTGTACTGCTAGCTGTAGGTCTTCCTTATGTCCTTCACCAATCAAAGTAAACAAAAGATTCACACCGTCCCCAGACGGATTTGGTCCCAAAATCAATATAGTCGGCCAACACGTCACTCCAAATTCATTCCAAATTATACAATTTGGATCATTGACGACTTGTGAGTGTTCCATTTTCATCCTTTTACAAAATGCTTTTATAGATTCCATATCCTTTTCCCGAGGAAACTTTGGCGAGTGAATAGAAACAACTCTGAGCATGCTCCCATTGTCCTCCAAATAATCCACAGCATACTTCTTCCCCACCTCCTCGTGTACTGCCCGAACATCTTCGATTGAGTGAATACAATTAATGCAGCAATGCGTAAAAAACTCGACTAGAGTTACACCGGAAAAATCTCCAACATTCGGAAGTCGTCCATAAGTTATACTTTCAAAACCTGTAGAATACCAAAAAGTCATCAGTAGCTGAGAGCTATCATTCAGATAATCAAATTCAGGATCGGTTTAGAAACCAACACATTTTGAAGTCTACACTCACCAGGATCGTTAAAACCAAGGCTAATAATATTGTTCCCTTTCCGTCTTTTCGTATCGTTATCCATCTCATAACAAAAATCCAGATACTGCCTCATTATCTCGCGTTTCTCGTCCGGCGAAGCCACCTCCGCAATTTCATTGAAAACTGTTGAGGTCCTCGCATAAGCTTTTAGAAATGCTGCTGCATTTCCACTCATCGATCCCACTTCTTCAGGGACGTATCCAAAATCTGCCAGATTCTTGTCAAAATCCATAGTCAAGTTTTTCTGTCAACCCTATTTAAAAAACAAAACACATTAATAATTAGTGATCTATTCTCTCTAAAATGACAAATGACACGTTAAATCCTCATAAAAATCGAACAACAAGTGACTCTTCAACCACTAACATCAGACTAATGATTGATTGATGATTACCTTAATGTTTAATCACGAAATAACACTTTAAACTCGTGAATCATGCAAAAGTCAACCAAAATTGCCAAAGAATGAACGAGAGCCGAACTGTTGCTGAAGAATGTTTATGTTTATCATCTCACGACAATTTGAAATGCACGTAGCCGCCCTCGTCTCTGATTGGCTGTTGTTGCACACCCTGTGCATGGGTCACCCGGGTGCTTCACATCCATCCTGTTTTTGGCATTGCGAGCACATGTAAAATGTATTTATGTATTTCAGTGCACTTTTTGCTGTTTTTTAAATCCATGCGACTGCGATACACGTGTGTGTGACTCCAGTGAAACGAACTTCGTTTTTGTGTCGGTGCGGTGAAAGTTTTCAAAGGTTTTATAATTTGTGGTGCAGAATGAGTAAAAGCGTTTGAAAATTTGTTTGCCTTGAGGAATGACAATTACGCTAGTGTTTTAAGAGTGGTAATTACATTTGTTAAGTATATTAAATTTAAAGTTTGGAAAGCCCTCATAATTGACAACTGGTTGAGCCAGTGCCATAATTCGGTGCTCACAGGAGTGTCGTCTTGTCTTTGACATACATATTATGTCATGTGCGCATGAAAGTAAGAAATAAGAGCTGTCAAATGTCCGGTTTGGAATAAGAAGGTAAAAAGGCGAGACTTTTTTTGTTTGCAAAGTTCATTGTGGACTTGATTGTTGTAATCAATTGTAATGCAGGATATCTTATCATTTGCAGGGACCATGGATGATTGGCGTGACTTGTCACTGCGATTGGTTGAGTGGAAGGAGGAGCTGTTGAATGAGGAAGTCGTAGAGAAGTCGGTGACTAAACATCCAGGGTTTGTACTAGCCGTGTTGGATACAATTAAGGACGCTGATTGTATCCGCAAAGTAACTATTGGATTAAGCACTGTGGTATGGAAATTTCCGGTTGCGGCGAGGTAACTTTCACTTTACTACTAGATGGATATTTTCGTAGAAATTCTATACAGCTTGCAACATCCAATTCAATTGACACACACACAAAGTTCAGCATGGCGTAATTTGTAATTTTATTAACATTTGGTTTGTCCTTTAGTAGTAAGTTCCTCCACCATATGGTCCTACCCATCATAGCCAATATTGATGTAAAATTCGTTACTTAACACTAAAATAACACTTAATCCAGTGTGCTGAAGGACAGAAATGGGAATGAAAGTTGAACCGTTATTTATAACTTATAAGTTATTCAGAATAACTTATTCTTCTCCGTATTTACAATTCATAATTTTTAGACTTGTCCGACGCGTTTTTTCAGGAGTTTGCTGAGACGCCATGCGATTCTAAAGCATAATAATTTGATTTCTAAAGCTAAAACTACAGAGGTAAAGGTTGATTGGAGAACTGTGCGGGGTTGTCTATGTACGCGTACGCAGCTTGATAGTGGTTATACAATATTATGATGGGTAACGGTAACACTATGCCTTTTGTTTTTGTGCAGATACGCCGAACAATATTTCAAGAAGCATGGGTCGCCGTTAGAAGTTTACATGAAGCGACGACAGTCCTTGAAAGGAATCCCGGTGGAACCTAAAGCCAAGCGTTTTAAGTTTTCGGGAATGAACATAGGATCGCAAAACGAGGAGGCACAACTTCTAGCCTTCCTGAAAGCCATTCTCCTAATGGTCCGAAATTTGCCCACTAATGTTTATCGCAACTGGGCTATTGAAGATTTCTTGCGCCTCGGCAATCAAAGCAACAAAGAGATTCGATGGTAATTTTCAATTCATAATTATTATACAATTGAAATGACACTGTTGGCGACGTAGTTTGCAAACAACAATGATCTGATTTGTCTCCAGGTTGTCCACGCAGTGTTTAGTGCGAATACTTAACCTATCAGATGCTGAAGCACAGTCTGTACTTCGAAAGTTTCGATTAAACCATGAGGACAATGGAAAATTTTCAGTTTTGTTTGAAGAGGATGTCTTGCGCGTGTCTCAACGGGATGTAGTGTTGAGTAATTCTGTTGCTGAATATTTCTCCAACAACGGTATGTCGATTTGGCTCACAATAGTGTAATTATTTATTTTTAAACTTACATGTTGAGTTTACTAATATGTTGTGAATTGGTTTAGAAATTAACCAAATAGCAACAAATATGGATTTACTCTCAGTGGGTGGCGTTATTGTGAAATCTCATCGATCCTTGGACCCTTCTCAGCGTCAGCCTTTCGAGTTGCTAAATATTGTACCTCTTCCATCAGTTTTAACTCGTATAAAGAAGATACTACTGCAAGTTCAGCGGGGAACTCCTGTTTGTGTATCCGGTCCTGTTGGAGTTGGGAAGTCGTCTTTACTACGTTTCGTCGCTAGCGTATGTGGACGGAATAATTACCCGGAAGTGGTTACGGTTCAGATGAGTGATCAGATGGACGCCCGGTTGCTTCTTGGATCGTACCATTCCACAGATCTCCCAGGACAATTTATTTGGAAGCCTGGATGCCTCACCAAAGCAATCTTGAATGGCAATTGGATTATTTTTGAGGATATTGATGCTTCTCCAGTTGATGTCATTACCCTGCTCGATGCTGTAAATGATACACATCAAGTAACGGTTCCTGGCTACGGACAGATTGATCAATTCCATTCAGATTTCCGCATGTTTTGTACTGTACGAACTGACGAAAAAGGAGGGAACAAGAAACTATCCCAAAAGCTTGGCAAATCATGGATTAATGTCGGTATAGATGAATTGAGTACGGAAGAGCTCACATTAATTGTGACGGTTTTGTTTCCTTCATTAAGTCCGATTGTTGATCGTATGATTGAGATTTTCAACTCCATGAGAAAGACGTCTGTTCCTGGCAAAAGACCAGTCTCCATGAGGTGTGTGAAATTCTTAAGCAATATACGAATGACATAATTTATATAGTTCACGTGTAATTTCATTTACCCTCTTGTTTTTTAGAGATCTGATCAAATTTTGTAAAAGACTACCAGGTGACTTGGATTTTTCCTCTTCTGCCTCTGCTATTATAGTTTTTCAGGAAGCTTGTGACGTATTTGTAGCTCCTGTTTCTCGACAAGGTAATTTATAATTTAAAAATATAGTTTCAGAGGCTTACTGCCAACTGGGTTATCTTTAACCTTTAATCGAGGTACGAGATTTTTTTAAAGATTATGTTTTTGTTTAGATGAGAAATTGTCGCTGGCAGCAGTTATAGGCATGCATCTGAATATATTGAAATCGAAAACAGAATACTTTTTGGAAATGTATAAACCGCACGTGAAAGTTTGTGGGAACACGAACACACTTACTTCGGGCCGGTACACGTTTCCAATGTATCAGAGACTGCTGTCTATTAACAAGTACATTTCAAATACATGAACATGTAATTTTTCAAGAATTGATTATGGGTTTTCTAACCATTGATTGCGAATGGTATTGTTTCAATTTCTTGCAGAGAAAATGTAGATATTTATTCTTTGACCAAACGCGCCTGTGGGTTACTGGAAATAATAACGGGAGCAGTGAAGAACGCTGAACCTGTTCTGTTGACCGGAGAAACTGGAGTAGGAAAGACATCTTGCATCCAGTATTTAGCTAAAGTATTGCAGCAGAAACTTATAGTGGTGAACTTGAACCGACAAAGTGACTCCAGCGATCTTCTTGGAGGGTAATTTTATGTATGGTATGTATTTTTTTGGTATGTGGACTAATTTACAAGCTCTCATGACCGTTGAAATAGATATAAACCGGTTGAACTGAAGTACGTGTTTTCACCACTGCGGGAGGAGTTTGAAGTGCTTTTCCAATTGACCTTTAATAAGGAGGCAAATGCAAAGTTCTTGAACCATATAATGACTTGCTTTGGTAATCATCGATGGAGCGACCTGCTTCAACTTATGAGGCATGTACACAAGTCAGCAATTTCAAAGAAAGCCGTAGAAAGGAGCTTGTTGGACAGGTACATCTCATTTAGTACATACAGATGGACACAAAGTTAAATACCTATTTGAGTACAAAATGTGAAATTCTCAATTATTTGTTTGGACCAATGCAACACGTAAAGGTGGAATTCGTTAGAAAATCGACTTGCAAGAATTGATGCGCAAGTTAACGATGGATCTGAAAGTCCTTTTGCATTTTCATTCATTGAAGGAACCTTAATTAATGCAATTAGAAATGGTACATTATTAAATCAACCTTCTCACACTATATACACAAATAAGTTGTTTATACGAAGAATTGACTTTGTTGTGTACGTATTACTGTGGCGGTTTTCAGGGTATTGGATTTTACTGGATGAAATAAATCTTGCCACGTCGGAAATGCTACAGTGCTTGTCTGGCGTACTAGATAATAACTCGCAAATACATTTATGGGAGAAAGGTGACGACCACCCAATTCAACGACACACAAGTTTTCATTTATTTGCTGCTATGAATCCGTCAACTGACATTGGAAAGAAGGATTTGCCGGTTGGCATTAGGAATCGTTTTACAGAGATTTTTGTTGAGGAATTAACGGACGAGGATGAACTACGAATGTTAACTTCCGATTATCTAAAGGATTTATCGCTTTCCACTGACCAGATAACCAATATAGTGGAGTTTTACGTTAAAGTGAAAAATCTTGCAAAGACTGTTTTAATCGATGGATTGGGGAAACGTCCACACTACAGTTTACGAACGTTTTGTAGAGCCCTAAAAATTTCATCTTTTAATTTGTATGGAAGTGTACGTCGATCTTTGTTCGAGTCGTTTTGTTTGAGTTTTTTGACTCAACTTGACTACACCTCGCACCCAGTTGTACAGTCGTTGATAGCGAAGTAAGTGAATGTAGTTATTGCCAAACCTGCGAATCTTTTACATGAAAGACCTCTTTTGATTTTTAATGGCAATGTTTTGCGTTTCAGGTATATGTGCGGGAAAAATGATATGAAGGCTTTATTAGGGCAACCTTTACCCCAACCGTCCAAGCTGAACACTGTGCTTGTTGAAGGGTACTGGCTTCCCAAAGGAATGAAAGAGCCGAAGGTGTCGGAGAAGGTTGGAAAATGGAAATATGTTTTTATGTCGCATTATTATATTGATCTAACCTACGTACGTACATAATCATTTGTGTGTGTATTTGACAAATATTTAGTACATTGTAACTTCGAGTGTGCGGCGGAATCTTAAGGATATTGCTCGAGTGGTGTCAGCAGGAAAACTTCCGATATTAATTCAAGGAGAAACTTCAGTTGGGAAAACTAGTTTGATTCAATACTTAGCGGATGCCACGGGCAATACTTGCTACCGAATAAATAACCATCAGCATACGGACTTGCAGGAGTACGTCGGATCGTATCAGTCGGACGATAAGGGGAAACTCGTATTTACCGAGGGTACAAGTTGATTTAGTTCTTGCGATTGCTCATAATTTACCCATTAGATTTTTTGTCTTTTATTATTAGTGCTTTCTTTGATTTGTTGCCTGTTGGATTGTAGGTGTTTTGGTTCAAGCCATGAGACTAGGAGAATGGATAATTTTGGATGAACTTAATTTGGCCCCGTCGGAAGTTCTCGAAGCCCTTAATAGGGTGTTAGATGATAATCGACAATTATATATCACTGAAACTGGAGTGACCGTCACTGCGCATCCACGATTTATGCTCTTTGCTACACAGAATCCTCCTGGACACTACGGAGGACGTAAAGTACGTATTCTAATATAAAGCATTTTTAATTAAAAGATTTTCATTAGGATTTATGTGTACCTAATGATATTTCATGTATTTTTGCAGTTACTTTCACGTGCCTTTCGAAATAGGTTTGTGGAGCTGCATTTTGACGAAATCCCCACGGCTGAATTGGAAACCATTTTACATCTTCGTTCTGACATTCCAGTTTCGTATTGCAAAAAAATTATTGGAGTCCTCAAAGAACTGCAGGTAATTATCCGATTTTAATATTGAAATATGACGGCGTATTCCTTGATTATAAGTTTCTGTTTAGGTACTGACGATAACGTTGGTCTTTTGATCCATGTCTGTTGTAACCTTACTAAATTCCGTTGTTACAGACTCGTAGGAAATCTAGTGCAGCACTAAAAGGAAAGCACAGTTTTGCCACACTTCGTGATTTGTTTCGATGGGCAGAACGTTATCGCCAAAGCGGACAACAGAGGACAAAGTTTTACGACTGGGATCAGCATCTGGCTGATGAAGGCTATCTTGTTCTTGCCGGGAAAGCAAGGAAGTCGACAGAAGCTGACACAATACGGGAAGTGCTGCAAAAGCATTTCAAACGGACAGTCAATTCGAATAATCTATTTTCGTTGCATGACCATACATCACCCGTTACACGTGATATACTCACACAGATTTTAAGTGTGACGTCATCAGACTTTAAACACATTGTTTGGACGTATCCCATGAGAAGGCTCGCTGTTTTAGTTGGCAGCTCGTTGAAGTTTCGGGAGCCAGTGCTTCTTGTAGGTGAAACAGGTTGTGGAAAGACATCAGCGGTTCAGATATTATCACAAATTTATGAAAGAAGGCTATATTCTATAAATTGTCACATGCACAGTGAAGGTAGTGACTTTCTCGGCGGTTTACGGCCTGTAAGATTTCACGACGATCAGGTAAGTAAGAAAAAGTCTGCTTGTTTGTACGTGCCAATTTTGGAAGCAAATATAAAACGTGTCATTGTCAATCGTTGAATGCAATAGGATGAGAAACTGTTTGAGTGGGTGGATGGTCCGTTAATTGAAGCCATGGAGCGTGGAGGCATATTTTTAGCGGATGAAATATCTCTCGCGGACGACTCTGTTCTTGAAAGATTAAATTCAGTTCTTGAACCGGAACGTACTCTTCTGGTTGCAGAGAAAGGCGGAGAAGTTCCAAAGTTGGTAGTAGCAGACGAGCATTTTCAATTTATTGGTACTATGAATCCAGGAGGAGATTATGGAAAAAAGGAGGTACGTTAACAAATTAAAGTTTTGTTAACTTTATTTCGCTTATACATTTACTCTAGTTGGATGCTTTGTTCGTGCTTTCAGCTTTCTCCAGCGCTTAGAAATCGTTTAACGGAAATTTGGTGCGAAAGCACCACTGACCAAGTGGACCTAAACCAAATAATAGAACATAATCTGGCTGCCTGGTTAAAGGGGAAGGGTATCGGAGGAACCATGATTGATCTAGTACATTGGCTGCAAAACAACGAAGTTGGGTATCGCTGTACAATCAGCATTAGGGACTACCTTACCTGGGTTACATTTATCAACCACATGACGTCACCAGAGCGTAGGATGACTATACCTGATGCAATGGAGCATGGAGCCTGCCTCTCCTTCCTGGATGGATTGGGAGTTGGTAACACGTCGTCAGAAAAGTAGGTTATAATATTTATTCTCAACCAGATTCAATTAGTTGCAAATTACATAAGTATCGGCATATTAATTTAATGCTTTGATTACAGTGTCAACGTCATACGTGCCGTATGCAAATCCGCATTAGTTTATCTTCGCAGCTTGTTGTCTTCCTTGGGCGGTTCTGAACTAGTATCATCAATGATATCTCTTACAATGGAAATCACAGAGACAGAAATTCGACTTGGACCGTTCGAGTTGAAACGTGAAGAACCAATTCCAGAGCTACCTATGTTTACAATGGAATCGCCGACAACGCGACTCAATGTGTTACGTATCGTTCAAAGCCTTTGGCCAAAGTTTCCAACATGGCTAATTGATATTATGGTAAATTTCGCAAGTTTGATCAATGAGAAGGTGAATAATGATCGCAAAGGAGGGCATTGGGATTTTAACATTCGTGACCTGATGAGGTGGTGTGAACTCACGTGGGCAGATTATGAGCGAACCAGCAGCTCAACGAAGCAACTACATCCGGAGTTATTTGTTGATCTAATTTATGGAATGAGAATGAGATGTAACTCGGACAGAAGGCTGGTTCTAAAACTATTTTTTCGTGTTTGGCAACAAACGACTCCAGCATCAATCGCTAGTGATATTGGTCTGCTTCGATGGGGCCAAAATGAAGTACTTCTTGAAACTGGAATATTACGATGCGGAAGAGCAAGCATAGCCCGAGTGGGTGAAGAGTATGCAAATGTGAATAGTCCTAAATTAATTTTTCTACAACAGCACTTGGCAGTTGTGGAAGGTTTGATATCTTGCCTCAACATCGGATGGATGCCAATTTTGGTAATATGCTAATTTTCTTCTTGCAATTAAAATTAAACCAAACGAAACTTGTTGAAAGATTTTTTTGGAAAATCGATTTTGTTTATGCATACAGGTGGGCTGTAGCGGAATCGGGAAAACTTCAATAATGAAACTCCTGGCTAAAGTATGCGGAAAACGGCTTGATATTGTTGTCCCAGGTTCGGAAATGGATACAATTGAATTGCTCGGAGGATTTGAACAGGTTAGTTATTGCAGTCATTTTTTCTAGCTTTTGCGATTTTCGTCAACCCTGTCCCTTTTATGACTTTACTAGCGAAGTTAGCGAAGTTTTCTCATAAAATGTTGCAAACTCGTGTCTAATAATGTCTTGGGTAATGTTTGCTCAATCGTTTTCGTTTTCACATTATTGGCTGCTAGATTTAGGCCATCTTTAGGTAGTACAGTGGCAGATTTTTCTGCATATTGTATCACGTAGTAGACCAGGCTGAGATTGAAAGGTAGTTGGTTATCTTTGTCATGCTGCTATCAAAATCACTTTTACGGCTCGACACAATACCCTACCCGTCTCTTGGTGTTCATGTTAAATAAAAAAGGGTTTTCGTGCATTGGATTTAACGAGGAAAATTGAGCAATTTGAATGAAAGACTGCATTTTACATCTGTTGAAGGCTATACTAAATTTCTGAATTAAGGCCTGTAAAATGTGAAGCGAACAGAAAATTTTCAGGGGAATGAACTGCATCCTGTCGAATGTCATCTGAAAGGTTTTTATTCTGATCGGCCGACCAAGTGCGTATGTATATATACATATATGTACTACCTACAACATCCGCATATTGCAAACTTGAATTCAGTCAAGTTATGAAAGAGTTTATTGAATCCCAGCAAGTAGCAAGTTAAAAATGAACATGCTTACTCCTTTACTCCTTGAAGAGAAAGCTAGCTAATGCATTACAGGTTTTGTGTTTTGGTTCATCGTTGGAAAAATTTTTGTGAATAGATCTCGGGCAACTTTTGGGCAACTCAGAGTTGCGTCACTGGATTACGTGAAAAGCATTTCACAACTTGTCAGGAACATGTAAACGATAGCTTTTTGGTTTGTATAGATGTACTGTAGCAGCAAGCGCAGCAATCATTGTTCGTTGTACTGTTTTATTTTTCTATACAATCCGACCAACATATTTCACTTATTTCTAGTTGCATGCTCATGCTCATCATCAGTACTGAATACAGTAATACACAAATGTTTTCGAAGCGGTGATTAATGACATGCTGGTGGTTTGACAGGAATTCAGCCGTGCCGAAAACAGGAAACGTCATATGAATAGGTTTCTACATAAACTTGATGGTTGTTGGTATTTGGGACACGATCTGCTGATGTGCAGTAAGCCCTGCTATCGGGAGTGAAAGTTCACTTGCTCTTCTGTATTGATGGCAGCTACTTCGTTAGGAACGTATCTACAAAACGCGTAGCTAGATCCACAGTTCTCTTGACGAGATATATGTACATACACAGGGAATGCTATCATACTTTGTCTCTATAGTCGGACTATATTTGTTGTTGGCGTGTATGGGGAGATGACCGTGCACAACTCTGCAAATCCAATGTCACTGTCTCCTCTTGGAGATCGTATTCTTCTTTCGGATCTTAATGTTCTGTCACCAATATTTTTTCGAAGTGCGAACTGTGTCTTATAAATCCTCTCGGTAGGTTAGGTTATTCGATTTCTCTACTTTCACTGTGTGCTCTTCATTCACACCGAACTCTGTGATAAAATTGCAGAAAAGTAAGGAAGAAGAATGCGGCGGTTATGACAGGATATTTATACATAATATGTATGTATAGGTATCCTTTACTTTATAGACATAATACCGTCAAGAAACCACACACACACTTTAGATGTTCTGAATCTAAATGATGGAAATAGAAGACTCTTTGTAGCCTAATGTATGAATTCCTTGTGTCGTAAATGAAGTGAGCAGTAAAAATACTTTGTCAAGAATTTAGAATTTGATTGGGGATTGAGCGGTAGTAGTTCAGGATCTATGTAGTTTTGCAGGTTTCCGCATCTGAAGGAAGTTCTGTTATGAGAAAATACTTTTGGCGATTATCACGGATTATATAGGAAATTGGGACTTTGGAAGTATGTCTCATTAGTTATACACAGCAATAGTGAAGAATGAACTTTAAGAGTACAAATAAGTTTGTAAGTTACTGAGTATGTGAGTTTTGGGATTTCCTGGCATACGTCCTGGGTGAATGAATGCATATACCGTGAAAGTGAAAGTGCCGTTGTGTGGAGCTAAACACGAGGGTAAAATGAGGTTCGTTTAGACGGCACTCGTGTCTGCTTTAAACGGTGCTTTGCTCGAGCTTAATCGTTACCTGTGGTTTATTTGAATTCATTGTTATTAAATGAGATGTGGTACATTTACTTATTGTACAACTCACAAAATGTAATACATTCATTGATAGGTTTAGGATTGGCACCACTTTGATATCATCTGTTTATGTCTACAATTTTTGTTCGCTTGGCGTACATTAATTGGATCCTATCCTATCTAAGTACTGGAACTACACTTAACTTTGACAATTTATACTGCCTTAGATGTACGAAAGTTTCGTATATTGCATTTCACTCACTGAGAATGTATAGATAAGGGTAAAATGTAAGGAAAAGGTAATGGAAATATCTCTAACTTTCTATTTTATCATCACACACTGCGTAACTTTTACAAGGAGAACATCCGTGGTACGTGAGTGTATAAATATTGCTTTCCACGGAAGCCCATTTGCATTATTGCATAGGTGGGCGTGACATTAGTCAGGATTACAACTTTCTTAAAGAAAAGAATTAGATCTCCAGCAGGGTCTCTTCTCTCATGTGTTCCAGTGATACTTCGCGATTTGGTTTGTGGAGTTAAGTTCGATATCGATTCCTCAATTCGTATTGGTGCTTCATTGTGTCACATTCGTTCTTAAATCTACATCCTACATCAAGATGCTTTGCGATATAGGTATTTAAGACTTTACAGTGTCTTCAGTTCGCTTTCTTAGTACCAGAAAGTAAACTGAAGGCACAGAAAACCTCACACAATTAATCTTGATACATTAGAGGCATTTACTTAAAGGTAGAATATAATATCATATATACGTAAGTATCTGGCCGTAAAAAGTTAATATTTACATGCCACATTATAATGGTAAAAATAGTTTTCTTGAAAAGTATTGCGATACTAATTTTTATTTATCGTATGAATTTTTTTTATGTACATACCATGTGTTAATGCTGCAAAGTAGCTTGAGTTCTTTAGAAATGTTTGTAGTGTTGCGTTGCAATTGCAACAAAAATGGAACAATGCTCATTTTGACGATTTTTCTTTACTGCCATCGAGAACTAGTCGTTAAATGTCGACTTGTCAAACCGCAGGTGGGATTGAATGATGACAGTGGAGTGTTTCATTTTGCATGGACATTTTGATCCGATTCTCGCACAGATTTTATATTTGAACAACAACGAATTAATTGAATTTTGGGAATGTACAAATCTACAAGATTTTGTAGTGTGGCATATTAATGAGCTTAGTCTTCACCTGTTCCCATTTGCGGACAAACTGTCCAGTAAATGACTTTGCACCACTACTCGTTCTGAATCACCAATGTTCTTAACGTAATTTTCTAAATCTTGTGGCAAATCGTTATTGCCTCGCTACTGGCAGAGTGTATTAATGTGTCACAGACCCATTTCTCCAAGGTTCGTAAGTCATAGAAAACTTGCCGGGATTACATCTAGGGGTTGTTTTAGCACGGATTAATCTTTTTTCGTTCATTTTTGTTTAGTATGATTTTTAAACTAGAACAGAGGGGACGCATGATGCAAAACCGATATTTTGGAATTTTAAAAGTGGGTTTGCAACAAGAAATATCGACCCATGACTGCGAAGGGGTCTTATAACACGCAGTACTTTTTCATATTCAGCCCGTCGAACATTGGATAAGGTAACTTGGGAGGGGGGGGGGGGGCTAGACTGTTCGTTTAGTAGGGACACCAAAACAGTCGAGTTGGAAAGTGCGTGATTTTTAACTTGTCTATAGAGTACACATGTCGCACGAATTATTAACTGGAAAAGTGTTTGTTTACTTGCTTGCTTTTTTTCTGCAAGAATATAACTGTTACTGACCTTTACCCTATTACCTTTGTTTCGTGATGGAAGTGATCTATCTGTTGGGAACTTCAGGTTCCTGTTTGTTATTAGTGGTAGGTTGGCACGTACCTTGCTTGCCCTCTGGTCTGGCAGAGATCTGATGAGTGATGAGGCTAAAAATGTATTTACTGGTACCCAACTACATAGTAGGATGTTACTCTGCTTAAATCCCATTGGATGAAAACAAATGGCAAGTCTTTCCCACATCCCACCAGGTGAGACCAATTTGATCAAGAATGAGTCACTGACTAATGTAGGTAATTTTGATGCTGCTCCATATTATCCTTGAAAATCCGTCTACTAAGCTGGAGCAATGACCAGCAAGGGAGATTTGTTTCCGCAATACGAGTCATTGCCTTCTTCTTTAAAAATACATCGGCATTTGTTACAGCTATAGTTAATCTGAACACTGTGCTGGTATCGGTGAAAGTTAGGGTAATCCATGAAGATTACATTCTGTGTCATAGCTTCGTTTTCATAATTGTTCAATTGAGTTGTGCTGAACCGTAGGAGACACTCTGAATGATCCGAAGTCTCATAGTAATAAGCATTGAGCTTTGGCCTACCAGCGATTGTCCAGTGATGGAGATTGCTCCTCCATGGAAGCCTGCAGTTAAAGAAAGCAGAAAGCAGTGTAAATAAACCGTTATGAATATTTCAGCTCCCAGTGTTATCGTATATAATAACATCAATATTAATACTGTACAATGATACGGACGGATGTGTGAAGAGACAATTGGCACAAAGAATGAAGAAAGCGGACAAGAGACCATTTTTCTGTTTCATGGATTTAGTTTTTTCTCGACCACGACAGTGTCTTCTGAAGCAGTCACAGACACTGTTTTTGTTATAGTTATCACTTACATATTTTTAGGTTTGCCTTCACATATATTTGCAGCAACCAGATCTAGTGGGTAGTATACTGATGAAAAAACTGTACGATTGTATTCATTTCTGCATTTTATTTTCACTTTTTTTGTATTATTGCCAGAGATATACTCGTATGAAATGCCTTTTTGTATGACTTTCTTTTATTATTTGAGTAACTTTGTTGCGGTAAATGTATTGTGAGCACACATTCCAGGGAAAGTAGGATTTATTGTCAGCAAGACAGCTATTCTGTACTTTTGTTCTTCCTCAAGAAAAAGTGCTCTCGGGCTCGTACAAACGAAAATAACGAAATACATATACACCAGGAATTTGGCAAGCTCTTGCATAATACACTCGTTTTCTGGGTTTCTTGGCGTAAAAGTTTATTTTCCATTTCATTTCGATGCTCGACGAGGATACTCCTATTATTCGAACAAGTTAAAAACTGCGGGACAACATTTTCAGAAAAGAATAATTCACAAAGAGTAAATGAAGTTAGTAAAAATTCCGGTGACATTTGAGAGAACGTGATAAACTTAGAGAGTACTTAAATAATGGGACACATCTCTCACTACATGTTTTGCATAAAACTTGAATGCTTTTCTTGTAATTTGATACGAAGCAAAACTCGCTTAGGATTTTGTTTAAGGATGCTATGTTTTAAGAAGATGGTTTTATTTTGTTTGATGTTGGTATTTAATTCGAAGCAGTGCGTGATGCATATATGCATGTGCTCAGATAATCTAGTGAAAGGGATGACTTAGTAGACAAAAATGTTGTCTCAAACCACTTCAATCGATTACAGAATGTATCAATTTAGGACACGTATTTTGTGAGCCAACCTCTGACAGATTTGTAGTGGCTAAACAGCAGCAAGGTTTCTAAAAACGATTTCCGCATTAAAAATCTCATAGGAATGGAATTGGGAATTGTTTGAACGAAAGTTAATTAAAATTAGTCAAGTAATAGGGATGTGGTACATAACAGTTTTGTTACAAAATGACATGACGAGCAAGATTGTATTGCAGTTTACTTATACTATAAGGTTTTGTAGACCACGTAATGTATAATAGGGACCGCAAACATCTTGATTTATCTTGTCGGGATATCCAATTACAGAGAGGGAAGATTAATTGACTTTAACATTTAACGCTGTGTTACACTGTCCCTCGACGGGATTATTAACCGTCTCATGAAAAAATGTGTCAGAATTAGAGAGTGAAACTGGATATGTTTGGTTAAGGTTTGTGTTAGACCTTGTTTGAGAGATGCTTTCAAAGTATACATTTGCCGGCTTTTCACGCTCGTGTTTTATACACATGCATACATACATGCATTTTATATACATGCTACTTTGCTACATTCCTAATCGAAGAAGCTGTTATACGTTTTACCACTCAAATCTACTTTCTTTTTCCAGGTTTTTGTTGTCGAAAGTAAGTGGTTTCGAGGAAGCCCTTTAAATGACTTACACGAAATGAAACTTTTCTCTGCTCGGTTGGGTTCTCCATTGAAAAGCGTCATCGCGTGATTTATGATATTCTTAAGCTTATGCCTACTTGTATTACGTACGTATAGTCAGCATGCAGGCATTCATGTACGTGTAAGCAAAGGTCTCCCAGAGATGCAACTTCGTTTAGACGACTACACACAAACTTGCTGTCTCATAAATAGAGCAAAAAGTATTTTTCTGCTAGCAGTCGGTGGCATACCTGCTTTCTCAAGACAGAATTGGCGGGTGGGAGTGGAGGAGGTGGAAGCATGTCATCCAGAAGTGTCAGAGTTGGTGACATCGGGGCAATTCTGCCTGTGCTCCCTCCGACAAAAGCAGACGCCATTAGAAGTCGGTCAGATTTCAGAGATGAACTTCTTTTGATGGTAATAGTTCCTGAACCCGGAATATGCACTAAGTCTCCAGCTGAGCGATGTAAGTGGGGATGTGGTGAGCGAGAATGAGGTCTCACCATTGCGTGCGTATGATGAGAATGATTGTCCATAGTCAAATCACGAATATCTCGACGACTGTGGTGTCGCGATGGGGCGGATGGGCTAGTTGGAGGTTCAAATTCCATTCCTAGCCACAGGCATATACAGCAGCACCACTCCACCATACAAACCTTCAGGCCATCTCTAAGAGGTTCGTGAAGAAAGAGGAGGGAAATGGGGTGTATTACAGAATGAGCAAAGGCGGTTATAAGCGTCGCTTCATAAGCTGTCGGTGCAGGATCTTCCCATGTTCCGGTTCCTGCTTGCAAAAAAAAATGTTTATCTCAATGTATCCAGCAGTCAATTTGTCGACGGTGTTAAGTGTTGGACCTAACTCGTCAAACATTTGCAAGACGTAACTCCTTCTTTTTTTTCGTATATAAGCTTTCGTATCAAGTAATGCAGTATAAAATTCTCTATATTACTACTACCATAAAAATGGAGACCTGCGTCTATTAGAATAGAAGTTCATTTATATTATATAGTTTTTGAGTACAAGTCCACTCGTACGGAGGGGGAAAAGTCGCGAAACACGTGTAATGGACAGCCAACTTTAAAGCTTTGAACAGAATTAAACTGTTATAAATAAGTGTCGGTCCTGAGACTTTGAAACGCTATGATTATTATAGCAAAAATTCTTTGTGTGCAAGTTGTCCAAGTCCAAAAAGTGTCATTTGCTATTGTTCTGGGAACGTTTTTACGAGAAAAGTTTTCGTAATGTGAAGACCAGATTGTGCAGTAACGTCAACATCCTCCCAATGCTCTCTGAATCTAAATCAGTAGCACACATCTCTGTGACGAGCACAATGAATTTGTTTTTTTGTTCGCTTAGCTCTTGGAAGCTTTTTGGAGAGAATTTGGTACGTATACATAAGATGAAATTGTTGTTGGTAATGTAGGTACGTGCACATTTCTCCACGTAAAGGTTAATGGTAAGCAGTGCTAGCCGAATTGTGACTTACCCACGGGCGCAATCAATGCACAAATATACAGCGGAATCCAACACATAAGATTGACGATAGCCAGTGTTCCTAGGGTTCGTATGTGATAATGACCATTCTTTTGGGCATTCCGTAAGAACGCATCAACTTCACTTGGAGTGGCCGTGTTTCCGGAAGTATGATTGGGCACAGCAGATTGACCACTACAAGATGTGCCTGGCATATTACTACCCCCTTGATTGTAGCCTCCCCCTGGTTGTGGATTTGCAATTCCAGCCAAACCTGCCAAACCAGCACCAGCTGCAGCCAGAAGACCCAGTCTTGCTCGAGCTGTAGAGCATGAAGAAAGTTGTATGGTACTCAACACAACTGTAACGAAAGACTTTTAGTGTGAACATTGAAAGTTGAGCATAAAAACGGCAACGATTTTTCATATACATTCGCCCCCCTATCCGTTTTCCTGTCCGTATTTATATATGACAAAAGACCAGCAGAAATTTTCTGACTTTGTCAACCGTATCCACAGTACACATTTTTGCCATTCTGCACGGGTTCCGTATGGTTAAAACATGGCCATGAATTTATTTAAAAACCTCTTCCAAATAAAGCAAAATTCTTTGTCGCTTGCTAAAAGAGCAAACATTTGCTTTTGTATTCTGGAGAAAAATAAATATTATCTTAGCGGAGCTCAGCGCGTTTACACATCACCATCCACATTTTTCCTGTATGTACCTCACAGATGGAATGCTTTTACCTCAACTCACTCCGCATCTTCTTTGTATCTCAACATTTTAAAAGTATTACGGCTCTGCTGATGGAAAGCAGTTTCTTGAGAAGTTGCTAGGAACAGATGGAAGG
This sequence comes from Alloscopus bannaensis, assembly GCA_027743745.1. NCBI lineage: Eukaryota > Metazoa > Arthropoda > Collembola > Entomobryomorpha > Entomobryidae > Alloscopus > Alloscopus bannaensis. The sequence continues at coordinate 16,165 of JAHZMW010001570.1, read as the reverse complement.
GCATGACGAGTGGCTTGGTTGAAGGGCTCCATTAATTTTAATTGAATCAAAGTAGCTGGGTTAGTTTTGTCAGAGAAAAGTTACAGTTTGATGTTAATGTAGTACAGCCGGTACAGGTGGGGAGTCGTGAGTTAGTGAGCAAGCCTCGAATGGTTACTTGTGTGCAAAGTGTAGTATAACAGACCTATCTTGTTTGAACATTGGAAATTCGTTCTAGAATTTTATACACATGGTAGTCCTCCAGTACTCGTTTCACATTTAGTTTAACGCACTGCATGGGTGACGGATTCAGGAATGGCTTTGTGCCATAATTACTAACTGACTTTTGAAGAAGTCGTCCGTGGGTTGTTGGGCGACAGCAGTGGTGTTCCAGCTTTGCTGCTACTGTCGCTCTGATTGTCGTGGCATGAATGCATTCACAGACATATAAGTGAAATGGAATTAAATGCCGTACCGAGATCCGTCTTGAGTTTTCTCAAGTGGTTTACAGCGAGTCCTATGCAAAGGAGGTTAACTGCTGCCCAAAGGGCATTCAGCACAGCGTGGCGTGCTGGACCACGAACAAGTGGGCAAGAAGGGGTGCGCGGAGTTACTTCTGCTTGAGCTGCCAATGCTCCACTTAGGAATGTTGGTCCCAAATTGATAGTCAAAGCTGGAAGGGATATGGGAAAATGAAAGAATTGTTAGAAGTGACGCGTGTTGGTTGAATAGTGGTGTCGCACTGGTGAGTGAATGCGTACACGTGGGTATACAAACTTGAATAATGCATCATTCGCTGTCTGTACGCGAAAAGAAAGGCTTTCTTTTTCTGCAATATTCATGGTACACAATATTATTGCACACGGTTCGTCAGCTTGCTACTACCGATATGAGTACACGTTCCAGGACGGCGTATGTGTTTTACTTTACTACGGTATCATAATCACATCTTTTATTCTTTTATAGTAGCAACTAAAAAGCAAGTCCTTACCAGCGAACCACACCATGAATGTCGCAAATAAAACACATTGGGGAGAGTCAGGCATAGCCGTAGTTTCAGCTAGGAGATTCGCATCCTCCTCGTAATAGTCCTGTGAGACATATCAATCAATCTGTTCTTTTATCAAATTATTTTCTCACTCTCTCTCTCTCTCTCCACTTTCTCTCTCGCTCTCCTTTCCATGTTCTTTCTTTTCGCTGACGGCTTTTTCAGTTATCCATTATTGTCGTGCGTTTCAGTTGACACGATACTGCCACTTTAGAAGCGTGAACCACAAGCAAACATAAGTGGTTGAGCTTACTCTTGCTCCTTACTCGATGGAGCGAGGCAGCGGAGCCGGCAGAGAAAGTCTGAAAGGACCACATTCTCTGACAAAGATAATTTTACATGTACTACAAGACGTTGTTCTTTCGTACACAACCTTGCACAAAATGAAATTCCTTCTCTTGCGTGAATAATAATTTCACAGAACAAATACGGGGAAAGTTGATCATGTTCACCCAGATGGATACACTTTCTTAAAAACTTATATAGGCTTATGTGTGCATGCATGTGCTCCCAGATTTCTATGCTTTGCAGTGCGTTTTTATGTTGACGGTTGACACCTATGAATATACTGCTTTTTATTTCTTTGACGTGGCACTAGTAGACATTGACCAGTGAGCACTCCATTACCATCCATTTTCGTAAGTGTTCACAACGAGTTTCTTTGTATTATTTTATGTAGACAGTTTTTAATCTAAAAAGTTTGTTCTCAGACATACATTATACTTTAGAAAGATACTATTACAACATGCTCTCTCTACGGCACAACTTCATATACGTACACATGTACAACAAGCGTTTTTCATGTGTTAAATAAATAGACACATTATTGATGGACGTATGCAAACATGGTAAGTACTAAAGTACCAACAAAGTACTTTGTTGTTTTTATTTCTTGCGAAACTGATTGATTGAAACTTTACTGGCAATCGATTGAATGGGTTTGATAGGTAGTTCATCCACGCCTGTCAAGAGAGTGATTACATTAATATAGGTACATATGTATTGTTTTACTACAGTATAAACTACTGGAAATGACTTCAATGAGGTTCTTTTGACTGTACATTGTTGAATGATTGAACTGGTGTGAAATAGAACTAATATTAGAATTGCAGCGAAATTATTTTGCCTTATAATTTGAGTTGGGATATAACTGCAACTTGACAATTCATCATGCAAGATTTTTCTATTGCCTGTCCTTTTGTCAACCATTAATGTAAAATGTAACCGAAGTCACTAAAAGGGCGTGGGTCTGAAATTTCACACTTGCTATGTATACATTCAAGAAGACCTCGTAATCTTCTTCCGATTTCAGCCTTAGCAAAATGCTTACTCTGGATAGACGAATGTATTGATGTGTTACATTATTTTATAAACTGAACGAACCACTGCGCTTCCCTAATCTTTGATTTAGTAAACTGTAGTTTTGTTCCACAATAGCACATTCACGCAAAGATTGTTTTGGAGAAAGTATAGAGAGATTATAATTAATGTAAAGTACGTGGCTGGTAACCTGGTTTGTTTACGTGTGTTTTAACATGATCCTTTGTTTTCGTCATTATTGTGGCATCTCTTTACATTAAACTATAACATTAAATGCTTTGTAGTCGGCTGGCTCATTCGATGTCGTATCAGTCTGTCTGTTTGGTAGCACCGTTACAAAGACTGTTTTTTTATTTGGTTGTCTCTCAATACCTAAAGAGAATGAATGCTTTTTTCTGGCTGTAGGCATTATATTTGCTGAATGCCATGTTTTTAGTAATAGTTCAGAAAAGTTGCTTTCTTAAATCAGTACAGAAACCATAGTTTTTAGTCAACAAAGGGGTGAAAGCACATCATGGATCTTTCGGTACTTTTCTCTGGAAGCTGTTGTTTGAATTCATTTGAAACAAAGGCACAATGGGAACAATGAGATGGCCGTGTGTTACTTTAGTAAGAAACAATAGAAACTGGGCATTTGCAATAATTTTCAACTAGATTAGAGTGCACAAGCAGTGTGCGTCAGCAAGAAATTACAAGCTCTGTCGGCCTCCCAATATTTTACTGTTATGCTAAATTCTCTCCTTTCAGTTACAACTTCTTATTAACCTTTTGGAATGCTTGCTGAAACCATTTTCAGGTTCTTGATGATGCAAGAAGCAAATGTTTTCCTGGAAGAACATTTATACAAATTAATACTGGAACTACGATTTATGTATGCTACACTCACAAAGTGCTGTTGTGCTTGTTACGAGGTGCCTCTTTCATCTCAAGGGAGGAGCTGGTAGAATTTATTCACTTCAAAGAAAGTAATATACAACAAAAATACTGTTAAGTATTTGGCTTGGCACCTTGTTGTATTTATGAGGTACATTTCTTGTGTTTTGTAGTTACTCGGAAAAACCGTGCAATCATTTTCAGTTTAGAATGCTCTTCCATGTTTGAATTTTTTGCGTATGAAATACAAATCTTTACATGCGACTCTTCAAGTGGTAGTAACTCTTGACCAAGTTACAGTAAAAAAAAACAAGCCTGTGTTTACATCATGTAGCAATCACTCTCAGGGAATTGTCACTTTCACCCTTTGCATTTGTCGAAGGAGTACATCGAATAGCGCTAATTACACGAGAAGTCGCGTATGTATGTACTTAGTAGTTTTTGACAGAGTTGTGGTTCTCTCATTTAAACTTGGCTCATTAACTACTGGGTTTGGGATTAAAAGTGGCTGGTGTTCGCTCATGTACATACCTTCTCATTATACCCTTTCCTACTGCTTTCTTGCACTTTAGATACAGAGCTAGAGCCGTCTGCTTAGATATTCTCTCGTTTGTATGCTGTCACAAGCAGCAGATGCATACTATAGTCAACAGTCTTCTAACTTCAAAGGTTTTTTTTAAAAAGAATGTTAGGTTCTGTGCATTTGAATTTAAAAGCAAGTTACCTAAGCTGATAGCAGCTGCATGAAATGAGACGAGAAAAAGTTAAACGCTGAATTATTTCTTAACTAAAAATATGCTAGACTTTGCAAATGTAAAAAAGTGGTTTCGGTGAAAGTGGATAAAGACCAGTTTGACGTTGTGTTTCTGGTAGATGCGGATGGACGTGTGTAGGTATGTACGCATGTGAAAAATGTTGTAATTTTAAGTAATCCGTAATCCTGTTTTCGACATTACAATAAAACTATTATGATGTGGAACTTAAAAAGTGCAGGTTTCTTATTCGTTTATCGTAACAATTGAAAGTGAGAAAACCATTGATTTTCTTTGACTCTACTGCAACTCAAAATTCCACGGTTTGGCTTGCATGGAATTTTGTGAGTTCCGTTAAACGAGCATTTTTCTCACGTAGCGCGGTACGTATTGGAAAGGAGAGAGAGAGAAAGCTGGTGCGGAGGAAGATTCTTCGTGGAAATACTGTTGAAATTTAAGGTAACGTTTTTATTACTGAATAGTAAGATGTGGCTGCTGCACCCTTAGGATAAAGCGGCGAGGCATAACGGTTCTGTGAGCGTGTGTACCCTGCAGACTGAAGGAGAGTTGGCACCAGCACTGGTGGAGGCAGTAATGGTGCATCACTCAAAGCGGCTGTAAGGAGATTGAGTGATGTCACTGTAGCTAAGAGTAAGAAAGCCGTGTCCACTGGGGAAACAGAAAGTAGAGAGTCACGGAATGAGAGATTGTAATGAGCACATATAATGGACGATTTTCTTTGTCGTGAAACGTCTTTGTAGGATGAATCATAACAAACGTATGCATGTGGTACTAAATATATAGACACATCTATACACTTTGAATCCGTCATTTTGTCGATAGAGTTAGCTAGCACTGCTTACCTAGAGAACACCGAGTTACTGGTTGGCATCTTAATACACTAAATCCAAGTGGGATGAGCAGTGCTGCTCTAGCCCCGTCTACCAATGTTCCATGGAGCATTAAGCCTGATGACCATCTGTAGGATACCAAGAAGAGAACACACATTCAGACGGGTGACACCAGAGAATGACTCGAATTTGTGTGTAAGACCCTTGATGATATGAAATGAAGAAGAGTCGTTTTGCTGCAAAAGTTAGCGACTTTCTTGATGGTACACGGGACAGACATACAGTGAGAAACTCATTTTACGCCAGGAGAAGTGTAATTCCATTTGGATACTTTAATACAACTTCCGGAATAGAATTGGCTGCTTTTAATCTCGGTAAAATCTCTGCGAGCAGCATTTTATTCTCATCATGTTATCCGTCCGTATTTCGGGGAGTTCTACTCTGGAATATCGGACGTGAAAATTATAACAGGAATATTAAATTCATGAGTGGAGAACGCAGCGTTCATACCTACATATAGTCCCTTAAGGGGAATACTGTGGAATACGTAGAAGTGGGAGTACATGCGGCTTCCGATTTGTTTTAACTCTGCATTCAACGTATTCCTCATCACTGCATATAACGTTGCAATACCCGCGTTGCATTCCCGTTTTGTTATTATCTAAGCACTTATTTAGACATTGGCCTGTGGTAGGTATCCGTATCACGGTGACCTCTCCAACATGGTGTCCTTTTTTTTAAGAGAGTAGACCATTGGCGGCACTGGGTCAGTTGAGATTACTAGCTACTACTCCACGATTATTGCATCTAACTAGAATAAGAATTTTTATTGTAATTGCATATTTTGCTAATTATGAAGAGGTACGCATGTGAACTTCGCTCTTTCCGCAGTGCTTACCGCCTGAAGTGCTCAGACAAAAGTTGAGGTGTCATGTGTTTTTGCTACCAGTTTGCTGTGCTGCGCTGGTTTGATTCGGACTCCTCTGTAGTATAGAAACCCACTACACATACGATTATTGTAACCGTTTTTCCATTATGAACATCACTCTGTGCTGGTGGGGAGCTGCAGAAGATGGGCAACTAACATTCTCTTGTTTGTGAGCGTCCCTAGTTTTGCGAAACTATTTCTCTCACAATTAAGACTCAGTTCACCGTGATAATATTGGAAGATTGGATTTTCTTTTAATTTCCTAGCTGTGCACTTTTGGGAGCACGTTACCAAAATCAAATTAAACTATGAATTGCGAAAGTTTATCCGGAAATGAGTAGACAGCCTCTTTCACATAGGTGTAGTAGATTAAAATGTAGTGAAAATAAAAAATCTGTTGTAAAGTTTATACTCGCTATATCCATGCATGTGTGAAACTCTGCTGCAGGCTCCCTCCAATAATATGAGGGACAGTCAACGTATGTCTACTTTACATTCCATAATCCATTAAAGAAGTTTACAAACCTTCTCAGGGATTTCCGAACTAGAATTAATCCAGCAAGCGCTACATTGGCAATGACTCCGGCGCTGGCTAAGCCAAGTAGAAGTGAACCATGCCTCTCACCTAAGGGATGACACTCGAAGGTAGCGGTAGCATTGTTTGTTGCATTTCTTTCGGTTCCTCCAATAAAAATACCTGCTCCTCGTGTTCCCAACGTCAACATAGTCAGCAAGTGCTTACTTCACCACTCAGCTCGCGTGACCTGTTTCTCGCCAAGTTATGGGTTTCCCTTTGCTCTCTTGTTTCCAGTTGAATGAAAACAATCTTTAGATTATACGACGTTTTTTCTGGCAAGAGCTGCGACGCTTTCTTTTTCTCACAAAGGTCTCGTCGTGTCTTCACCTCTTTTACGACTTGCTGCTCATCCGCCGGGAACTGGCTTTATATGAAGAGAATGAAATTAAGTGGAAGGCAAAGGGATAGTTGTAGTTGACTCAACTAACTCAATCAATAATAATTAGGCGACGATGGTGATGAAAACGGCGATAGTAGTAATCGGAGAATAGTAGTGTGTGTGTGCCACGCTCTGCTCTCTCTGGTTAGTGAGAATAGTCGCTGCTCGGCATCTTCCTTTATTCAGTCTCTTCTGTGTTTATGGTGTTTGCTGATGACTGTTTTAACGGCTAACTCTAACATCTACAGAGGATTCCTGTACTTGGTGCTAACTGATGTTGTGGAAATGGCTTGGACTGACTGTAGTAATGTTGGCTATTTCTCTCCTTTTCTTGGCTCTAACCATTTCATCCGTTTTTACACTCCACACACATTTTTTACCCGTCCCAGTTCCTCGTTGCAGACCTAGAATTGAGAAAAGAATTTGTTAGAACATTGAGATTTTTCCACATCTTGCGTAATTTTGCTCTGTAGAGAGAGGGAGCAGTGAGGGAGAGGTCTATGGATGTAATTGTTGGGAGACGATCTTGTTACAACTTGAACCCGAGAAAGGATGGTAGCTGTCTGTTTGCGCTTTCCTCAAGACTTGTTAAGCCTATATTTATCATACATTTTATATGCTTTCTCTTACGCTTTCGATGGTAAAGAGTTAGTTTTCTTTATTGTTTTCCTTCTCCGATAAATGTTCATTCATGAACACACAGTGCGTGCCTAGAAACGAAAAAGGAGCTCGTACTTTTTGTACATTACAAGGCCCGGACCATAATTTATGAGTGTCTGAGCTGCTCGTTTCCACATCCTAATGCATGATGTTATATATTGAAATAAAAACGTATACACCTATCCTCATTTCATGCAGTTAATTTGCGGTTACAAGGAGCAAAAGGAAACGATGTTTTTGAATGCTTGGTAAATTCACTGGCATCGACAACCCGAAACGTTAGATGTATACTTGGGAAGCAGATCAGCTAAGCATTTGGTTATAATTAATGTGGACTGAAGGGTACTACTTGTACTGTTATTAATTTGCTTTCAACGTAAATGGGTACAGAAAACTCTTTCACCTTTAAGATGAACATGGAAGAATCTGGTCTACCAAATTCAAATGGAACATTCTTCCATGCGTATCATACGAGTGTGATAATGTGAACGCAAGACTCTTTATAAACCAGCGGTTTCCTATTGCCCCGGCATAGGTAACGCGTGTATAGTAAGATACAATTTTGTCAGTCGGTTGAAAATCATTTTGCGTTTTTATTAGTTTCTCCAGTCGTTGTTTTAATAGTTTTCCGTTAAACAGGTATTATTCATTTTCAGGCACATGAATGCTAAAAATTTGTCCAGGTTCGCTTTAATATTATACAAAAATGCTAACATCAGTTAGCCCACGGAGGTCTGATTTTGTCAACACATACTACTGTTTTGTTTCAGTTTTATAAAATGCTTTTGTAGTCACATATTGCATGCATACATATTGTTACATTGCTAGTTGGGTGAGACTGTCTATCGCCTGTAATACTAGTGGAGCTAATGTAGTTTTTTGATTATGACTTTGCAAATACTTAAGCGAACATTGTGCTATTAGCATTTTCGGTAAGCCTTTGTGTAACAACGAAGGAAAAAGTGAGCAGTGAAACTTGTTGCCACATTAGTAACTAACGTACATGTGCTGAATTTTATACTGAAGTGAAATTAAATCGGGTTTAGATTCTAAAGACATTTTAATGGCCCTATTCTTTAGAAAGTCCCATCTTTTGCTACACTTTAGGTTTCGCTCTTGTTGATTGTGTAGCGTTATTACTGGGCGAAGGCGTTCACATTTCCAAGATACATATTACTTAATGTGTGTGCCGTATCAAACAGTATTTTTGGGGGGCTTTTCGTTTAAAAATATACAAAAAGAGTTTTGATTGAAGGCCCTTTTATCGAAACTTTTTTTCCATTGAAATTGTTCATTTTTTCTCGAATGCCAAGCTTAAGGGGGATCCAAAGGATTGTTGTTATTCAGCCCGTTTCTTTTTATCAAACTGCAATTTCTGCAAGACATTACGACTACAACCACTGTGAGTTGTGTGCAAGAAAACGTCGTTACAAGTCTATATATTCACAGCGGAAAGGGCTTCTGTATTTTTATTGTAGTTACTTGAAGAGTTATATACAATTGTATTTGGACAGGCATGGGTAATAGTAACAAGATAATGTATTAAAATTTGATATTGAGCAGCAGCAGCAGCTTTACGAGTTGTTTCTACATTGTAGAGGAAAGAAGTGCTCACTTCAGAAGGGTCTCATCAATAATAGGAATTGTTCCTCCATTATTTCCTTCTTTTCAAGTATAAAAGCCAACAGTACGAAAGAATCGGCGACTGTATGGTGTACAAAGCTTGTGTTATTTTTTGTGCGAGTGTTTTGTACAGAATTTTTATTGTATATCAACAATGTACACACTCCAGCTAAAAATAGAGATCGTTACTGGTGGAATTTTATTGCGTAATTTCGTTGGTGGCACGAATTTGGCCACCAGCCATTAGGAAAAGTAGGGAAAAGTATCAAAAGCCGCCCTTACTCCCACTTGGTGAGAAAGTGCCCTGTATATTTCAAAATAGATAAAATACATTTTGCTTTAGCATGGAACTAACAAGACATCGGATGCATGTGAGTTTCTGAGCAGAGTGTTTCTGGGTGCCTTTCACAGGAATTAGCAATTCCGTGTGACAAAAAAGTCAAAGACAGTCTTAATGTGGTGTGATGCTTTGCATTCACTTGAGCCATGTAAACTGTTAATGGGATCATTTTCTCCAGCGTTTACTCGTGTGGTGTGTCTGGGCCAGATAGAAGGCTGCAGCCACTAGGGCCATGTGCAAAATATAATATGAAAGAACAAACTTTGGGACAGTCAGTGGAAAGGTTTTGTGGACAAATTTGGATGGTAATATAAGGTATAAGATAGCAGAGCAAAAAAAGAAGTTGCACACCCAGCGTAGCGGCATAAGGGGGTTTTCAAGTCATCCTTGGCAGAGTTATGTATGCATAATAAGGCTTAATATCTGGGTCTTTTTACATTATGTGTCTCGTAGTATCTAATGCAGGCATTACTATGTAGAGGTCACATAGTGGTCCGAAAAAAAACAATGAAAAAAGCCATTTTAGATTTTGCATTGGATGTGAGTTAGCAGTCGCGCGAGTCACTTTGAGATTTATTAAAGTCCATTCCCAAGTGAGGCTCCGTTCTTCTTAACAGAATTGTCACATGTCTGGTGAATTATTTTATTGGATGTTGTAATGAAGATAATCCGAGCTTTTGATGTTATCTCTGTGTCCTGCGGTAGAGTGGAATTTGCCTTTGTGAAACCAGATGAGGCTACTTTACTCACTAGTTTGATCTATAGGTGCATGCATACATAAAAGTGATATTACTACCTAAGCTTTTGACTCCTAAGATAGGTAGATGTAATCGAATGGAATTATTCGACGGCTTAGTGAAAGTAGAAATTGCATTTTCATTATAGCTATACTCTTGTGAGTAGCATGTGCTGTATCGACTCTATAGAAAGCAAGGAGGATGTACAAGGGGTAAAATGGGAACTAACAGTCTTATTTCTTACCACCTATTCTGAGCATCAAGAATATTTCATATAGAGGTAATTGAAGATTTTCGATGGAAGTAATACAATATTTACTTTTCAATGCGAACCAACTTTCTCCGCAGGATAAGCCGGTAAGGCAAGTCATACAAAAGTAAATCTGACGACAACGTGGACAGACATGGGATAGAGTGTGCATCGACGTGGACATACTTATATTATCTATGAAGTTGGCTTATAAACCGGTATTTTTATGTTTTCGTTACTATTCATGTCCGTGAAGTAAGGAAATAAATATGAATGTTTTTCCTAGGCACAAGTGATGTTCTGTTTGCATCACATCTGACACGGCAGTATATGTATGTATGTATTAGGAACTGCTGCCCGTGCCTGCATATTTCACGATAAAATACACAGTCTTTGCATATATCCATCTACCTAAATACATAGTTTGGTATCCCTATGTAAAATCTAGCAAGGACGATGTAATTCATGTTATTTTACGAACTAAAGCGGTGTTGTGGCTGGAGAAAGTGTCAAGGAAAGGAGGGAACAGTGTATATTGTCCTTTTACCCGTAAGACTTTTATAGGATAACAGAGTTATCAGCTTATGAGCAGCAATAATATTTACAGACAGCGGATATCTATGTGGTATGGTGTGGGCTTCGGATAAGCCGTATAGTACATCATTTGATACTCTCTGGGGGTACGTATGTCACCGACCAATCGAGTCAGATTTGTAGATAAAGTTGTCTGCTTTCACGCTATGGGTTTTGTCTCTCCTCACAACTGCTGATTCTTACATACGTGAGGTATTGAAATATAGACTGTAGAAAATCTTAAAATACGATTCTGGTGTCGTTTTTCTTTTATTTTCCTTCGTTCTGCTAGAAACCTCGTAGCGGATACTATATGCTCCATATACACGTTCACAGTCAGTAGGTTTTTTTATGAATGTATAATCTTTTTACCGGAAAGGGGGGATTCCTTGTCTAAATTGTGGTCATATAAAAATGACTCAAGTGTAGATTCATGAAGCGGATGCCAACCGTACAGTTTCTTGAAAGTTTGAAGATGCTATGTAGCGTAATAGTTCATCATAATGGGGGGTTTAGATTGGCAAGAATGTATGTGATGTAGTACATGGAGAAGAAGAAAGGAAATCTATATATTTAATACGCATCCCCTTTCTGCTGAAAGCTTTCGACCGGGTGAACGTAAAAAATGATCGTGGTGGCTTTTCCGTCAAAATCTAGCATAACTGTTGGATTTAAAAATGCATGTGCCACTGTTAAATGTTACACAGATGTTTAGAAAAACGCTGTTCTATGTATGCCTTTTTTACTTGCTATGAGCTATTTTGAAATCAAGCAGTTAAGACCGGATAGACGTCATACACGTTTAAAAATACGCGTCGTAAAGCACTCGGGTCAACTAGTGGTCATGATTTTTCTTGCAACTTACGCACGGAAAAAATTCTCGCGTGTGGAAGTGAATCTATATAAAAGATGTGGCTGAGTTCAAGGATACGGGCACGTAAAGGCATTGAGTGCACACAGGAGATAAATTGACACAAACGGCTTCCGTTAGTTAGCTTTAATGCTACAATATATTACAACAGCATCTATAAATGGGGGGTGAGGAAATGGGCGAATAAAATATTCCCCGAGTCTCCTTGAATCGCATTGTGAGCTAGTCAAGGCAATCCTTTGCAGCTGTTAAAAATGGACTCTTTTTTGTAGCTCAAATTCTTGTGTGTCCGACAATTGGGAGCGTACATTTGTAAACAGTCTAGTCGTTTCTACTTCCTACCAAACTATTTATGGCTTTTAAAAATGGAATATTATGTTTTGTACTTTGTATAGGAAGGTAGGCATGTGCACTAGTCGTATGAAAGTTTTGGACAGTCAAGTGCTTTCTCTGTTAGTATAAAATAAAAAGGTTTTCCTCTCGATTTACATTGTCGAGTATTCACATAATTGAATGAGCACAAAATTCCCACTTAGGTAAACGTACAGAGGCAGAGAATCCTGCAGTCACTCCCTGAACTCATCTCTTTTGGACCTAACGTCCTCTGGGTTTGCGTACGTACATTCTGCAACAATGCGGTAATACATAAGATTTGGCAAGGATTATTGAAGTTATTGAAGGAGTACGATGTAAATAGATTTTTTTTCTTGAGTGAACTAGTATGTACGTACACTAGATCGGTAGTCACAAAACGAGAAAAATGAAATCCTTACTCAATGGGAATTGGAACGACGAGCAGAATAAACAGATGTGTAATAGTGGAAGCTTTAGTGGTACGTTGAAAAGATTTTCCCAAGTGTGAATGAAGGAAACGAATCAGGAGAAAGTAATAAATATGGGACGGGAAAGTGAATGGTGGAAACGGAGCCAAGCTCAATGTCTACAAGTCTATATATGACAATGGGCTACAGATAAACCCAAGGAAGGTGCCAGATACAGATGCTACAATATGTAGATATAAAGAAATACGGTGTAGTACGTTTGAATTTCGTGTGGATGCGATATGTATGGCGCGAATGTTGGTTGAACAATGGTTACTCACTCGTATAAAACTAATATTATCTACGAACTTCTTACGGCATTATTCCACTTACTTATTTTGCCGAAGTATCGAACGGAACGCTATAATAATAATAATTTCAAACCCTGATAGAAATGGCCCATGCATCATCCGATGGGTTTTTTCGTATACACGAGGTCTACACATTCACAAACTTCAGACAAGAAGTGGTGGTAACAATATATTTGTATGTAGTGAACAAGGTACTACTGTGGTCTTGTCTCTATGTCAGATCCTCTCGTTGGCAAAAAGGTGAGGATCCTCTGCATCCGTCTTTATTCTGGTTTCCCAAGGTACGATTTTCTTCCTAGGGGACTACTTTGGTGTTGCCAATAACCAGGAAACGGAAAAAGGTGCGACGGGTGTTTGTGCATGAATACTGTATCAAAACGGTGGATCAGAAAATGAGGAAAAAGTCGTTTCGGAGATGAGTATTCGAGGAACACTCATGTCAGGATATGTATGGATGCAAGTTTGGTCTGTACAGGAAAGGATGAGTTACCAATATTTTCCGAGTATGCTTCGCACTGACTTCACTCGGAAAGTCTTTTTCCGTGCAATGGAAAAATTGGCGAAAGCTTCAACATTCAATCTACTGCAGACGTACATACAACTGTACTGTTTCAATGATCAGCGAATTCGGAACGAGAAGAGTTCTTTCTTGCGTGTATCCGCTATTGGTTGACGTTCTGCAGAGATGATGATTTATAAGGAGCATTGTGTTATGAAATGAAGTTGGTTCGAAATATGCTTGTATTCTTGGTAAAATGTATTAAACTCTCGTAGTAAGCACAAATGGTGACAAGGACAAGTGTTCGGGTAGTCAAGTTTTTCTGTTAATGTATAAAATATTGTGATGGGCTGCGTGTTCCTTCATGCGAACACNGTAAAATGTATTAAACTCTCGTAGTAAGCACAAATGGTGACAAGGACAAGTGTTCGGGTAGTCAAGTTTTTCTGTTAATGTATAAAATATTGTGATGGGCTGCGTGTTCCTTCATGCGAACACGGACTATTTTTACGGGGTTTTGGTCGAAGCGTATACTTTTCACAAACGTATGAATTTTTCTTGAATCTGTCTGTGCGTGGCGAGAATACATTTACTACACTAGAGTGAATTTTGTTTAAGATATCCACGCTGATGCATCCTTATATCATCAACCTACCGCGTTTCTTTGGTTAAACCAGCAACCTTTTTTTTAGAAAAGTACGATTATATTGTCACATCAAATACGGGAGGGGCAATGTGACTCTTTCTTTGACCACTTGTTCTTAAAATATCAAGCACTGAATAGTGTATCAGTTAATTAATATTTGATCATCTTCATGGTACTAAACAAAAGATTTTTTTGCTAAATATATATAAAATTGTTCTTAAAATATCAAGCACTGAATAGTGTATCAGTTAATTAATATTTGATCATCTTCATGGTACTAAACAAAAGATTTTTTGCTAAATATATATAAAAGGAGTAAGGCAAAAAAAATAGTGAAGTGTTCCAGTAATATATCCTCTTGCTAAAACTTAGCACCTCGAGCACCTCTGTTTATTTAAAACATGCAATGTATTATTGCCAAAAACTGCTGGGGAATCAAAAGGGAAAATACGGCATACATTTTATTTTTATGTGTGATCTGAATGAAGAGGCAAATGGAATGTGTGTTAAATGCGTCGAAGACGATGCTCGTACATTATTGTGCGTCTAATGTGAAAATATATTTGAAGAACGGAAGAAAGGGAAAGAACATAGGTATTATTCAGTTTGACAATAGAGGAAAAGCTTTTTGGTATTTTCACTCTGGTGTCTGGAATTGAGTTTGATGTGAGAAAAATGTATTTAAGGTTTCTATTGATGCGAAACCGTTTGAGTTTGTACAGTTAATGTACAGGCTTTGCTACATCAGTAATCATACCATTCATAATTCATCAATGGCGCATTGTAATGTTTTGTTTGATTCAATTTTCAGTGAGCATAGCATAAAATTAGCTTCATTCATTTCACACGAATCCTATATTCAATCGAGCGTGCCTTACGTACTCACTGGATAGTAAAGCGAATGTGTGAAGGCTTATGGCTTATTATGTGTAGAAAGTACTGATGATGGGATTCTTGTTGTATACAAACGAAAATTATATTTTGTAAAAGGACTGAAATGAATACAAAGTGCGTTGCTGTGCTGAATAACTCTTGGATGGAACTTTGATTTTTAGCTATATACAAGCAAGTTCATTAACCAGCTATAGAGGTCCACTGAAAGTGATCTTTGACAGGTCTAAAAGAATTACGGCAACGGATACATAACATAGTATCTGGGGAAAGCTATGAAAAAGAGCAATCTTCGAATGCGAGGTAATTTCAGGTTTTGGAAGCTGAATTTCGAAAGGTGCATCATTTGGATTGCTATCTCACATTTCGTTTAGGAATCGAAAACGGGGTAAATTTTTTCGCAAGTAATGCATAACATTTGCATCCAGCCAGTGGCTAGCGGTTAGCTCTTTCGACATTTTTTTTGGTTAGAGGTCAGTTTAGCCTGACATTTGCCGCAGGTCACACAAAGTCTAAAGTGATGACCAAAGTGTATTGCGTGCCTATTGTATGGCTTTTTACTTTTACACTAACAAGTAACAATATTGTAAGTCGTTTGTCGGACGAAAACCAGCGACGAGTTTTTTTTTTGAAAACGTGGGTTTTTAAAAACAATTTTATGTGTAATTTGCTAAATGTTTTTTTAACTTGAAAATATAAACGATTACTGGTATATCGTGAAAGGCCACCTCTTTCTTGTAATTTTGGCTGCTAATTAATAAGTTCCAAACCTGTTCATACATATGTAGGAAAGGCTGTAGAACGGCCAGGTTGTCCTTTGTGACGCGAAGGACGGAGATGTTTGCTCCTTTTGTTATATTCTTATGGATAACTTTACTATACACAAAAATAGAACTTGGGATGTATATACGAGATACTAGAATTAGAATTATCGTTATTTGGTGGTTATTTTACTTTGGCAGTTAACAAATCATGTGTATGCGTATGGTACACGTAGTGTTGTTTTTCCAGTTTGCCTGTTCATTGTCGCGTATATCGTGATTTGTGAATTTTGCATTGTATTTTGGAAATGAAATGAACGACACTTGACGCCGAGATTGTTAGATACTAAGCTTTAAAAAATACAAAAATCTGATAGTGTTCATGCCAAGGAGAAAGAAAGAAAGTTATTCCTTTCTCCTCGGTTCATGCGAGATGAGATTGGATATCTATTAGTCGTATTGTCGCATTAGTACT
>JAHZMW010001569.1:0-23603 GCA_027743745.1 Alloscopus bannaensis | reverse complement strand
GCGATACAACAAATGCATACATATTCCAGAATAATGATTGCCACCAGGAAATTGCAATTAAATCTGAATTGCGTAATAATTTAAAGAAGTTCATCAAAGTGGGAGACTTTAGGTCTGTCTGCGTCGGGTTTGTGTGGCGTTGAAGCTTTTGTTTTCTACATGCAAAATACAAGCACGTGAAACTCGTCCGTGTGGATTCAAGCTGTCAGCTGTACTTGAAAGCGGGTTGTGCTTATTTTTGACAAATTTCAATTAGAATTTCTCTCCCCAAATAGAATTAAAATAATGAAACGACGAATCTAAACCTTGATCTGTTACTAATAATTAAACTGTCTATTTAAGATGGCTTTGGCCGTGTCACGAAAATTAGTGCGTAATGCACTCAAAACGAAAAAGTGTATCGCCCCAAATAGTGCTTTCACTAGCAATCCTCCCGTCGTTGTTCCAGCAGTGCATTTTCATTATCAGAGCATTTTTCAGTTTCATCTTCAAAGCAGACATTTGCTGGAGGCTTTGCAAAAATCTCGACCTTCCAACGACGACCTGAACGAGCTGAACCTGAGGATACCTGATGACTTGCGTCGTTTGAAGGCTGGCTCATTGAAGTGGCTGTTTTCAGCGTGGCCGACCCCAAAGAAATCGTTGAGTGTGGCGTCAGAAGTGCAGAGTTTTTTGGGAGGATCCCCCAGGGAGTCACAATCTTCACAAGAAGGTCAAAAGAAAAATGGACGTAATAAGAAATCTGTGACTCCAGCAGATGAGGAGCATCTTCACAAAATTGTGGACTATTTGAAAGCCAACAATGTGGCCATTAAACGCTTAATGAACTTGCCGTGGTTGTTAACTAGCGATCCAGGTTAAATAATTATGAGCATCAAAATGTGCTTATCTTTCCGGTGATGACTTACGCGTATGAATAATATTTATTACGAGTGTAATTTGGTCTTGTTTCAGTTGTCCTCGATGAAGCGGTCAAACGTGTGCAAGAAATTTTAGGCCTGGATAGTTTCCAAGTTGCGTTGGCCTTTGTGAACACAGATAACCACAAACTTAAGGAAGTCGCATCCTTCTGGAGACATGAACAGCCGGAGCTTGCCAAGGAAGCGGCTTTGCTGACGACATACGCCAGAGCCTTACCCAAGTTCACAAATAGGATTGATTTTTTGTCTTATCATCTGCAGGTACTGCGCTTATGAGTAGAAATGACAGGGTGTACCTAATCCTGAATGACGAATTTAATTGAAATGTTTGTAATTTGCTATGTTAGTGTCCCAAAGAAGATGTTGCAGACATGATGGCAAAAGTTGCTAGATTAATGACCAGGCCGCTACCTCTAGTCAAAAGTGTTCTTTTTGTATTGCTGGGTATGAATTTAACTATATTTTAGAATAGGGAGGTTAGATCCCTTTATCAAAATGATTGAATTTCTATATGTATGTATGGATGTCATTTTTGGTTTTTTTTTTATTTTTAGAGGGCGGAGTAAAACCCGAGTATATAGTACACGATCCCCAGGTTTTTAACCACGGTGCAAATGGAATGCGTTCAAGACTGAAGATTATGCATAATGCAGACATTACAGACGTGAAGCCTTGGACATTCAAGTGCTCATTGAGTCTCTTTGAAAGGTTGGGTTTTCATTATATAATTAGAATTACCATAAGAGAAGTAGTGGATTCGAGTAAATACAAACCATGTACAGGTTTGGAATTGTAGTTTTGGTTTTGTTGCTAGTTGGATTGATTCTAATTTTTCTAATCGTGTATATTTTATATGCAGATATGTTTTGCAGCATCTCGCAGAAAAAAAGCTTATGGGTGACCATGAAAATATCAGCGGTTTTCTGCAGGAACGACTAATGTGTGACAAACAAAGTATTGATCAGATTTTCGTTAAAGTACCCCATCTTAAAGTTATAAACGTAACAAAATTGAATGACATCATCGAATGGCTGCTCTCAAAGGGGTTCTCACGCGAGCAAATTTTAGAAGGTCCGAGAATTCTAACGTGCTCAGGTACATACCAATTAAATCATTACTCATACCTAGACCACTAAACCTACGCTCCACAGCGTACAGCAAGCCTCAGTAGATTGTGATTTGCGATTGTATTTCTTTGTAGTGATAACAATTTCGGAGCGGTTCAATGAAGTGATGGAATATCAAGACCCACGAAGAAATCTCTCGATCCTGTACACAAATGGGACGCATTATCGAGCCATACTTAGAAGATTGAGGAAAAATACACAGACTAAAACTCAGAACAATGCATAAGTTTATGATAGGATTACAAGCGGAAATAATACGATAAAAACATGGAAAACTATATGCAAGGTCGATAAGAACAAAAAACAACCAATCGCAGTAGTTGGATACTACAGTCTTATTTATTGGAAAACCTGTACGAAATAAACTGAACTGACTTCCTTCTTCTAATCGCCAACGATGAGCTAACCTGCGTCGTCTTGAGTTACACAGAAAGGTGATATTGTATTTTAATACCTTATAGACATGTAGGGGGAGATCCAAAATGAAACGCCAGCTCGTTAACTGAGTAGGTAAACAAAATGTACCGATTAACGCCAATCAATTTGCTTAAAATTGCATTTGCCACTACTCATGTGGAAGATGAAATAAATCGGATAATCTCAAACATGAAATACTTACAGTCAAACGAATGTTTTGTACTCTGGAAATCGTTTACAACATGCCAGCATTTCTTCAAGGTATCTTCCAGCATAAGCATTGTTGGTTGGGGAATTCCCGTGGTCCATCGTTTGCGAAGGACTTCACTCATCACGGCAATCTGTTAAAGAGTTTACAGAGTAATTACTAATTTAATAATTTTAGAGGTAGGCTACTATCAAAAGGCACACGATATAAGTTTATATTGGTTAAACGCATTTGTATGTCGTACCTTCCTTATAATAACGTTTTCAATAATTGGATTTCGAAGCATGCGAGTTTCAATAGATTCCAGGTAATCTTCGTGAACTATATTAAAAACGGTGGTATAATGTGAGAATGCACAGTATCAATATCACACCAATAATCGTAGTGGGCGTATCTACCTCTTCTAATAGAATCCAAATCGTCTTCATAGGAAGCTGATTTTGCGAATTCACTAAAATCCTTTGAAAAAAGTTTCAAGGTAAAGAATGACCTAATACTAGAGCAAAAATTGATGAGACAAAATCTGAACATTCGCAGCCTTGTGATATCGACACCCTCCGTTGACTTGCAATCTACAAGCGAACAAAACATCAATAAATCACACAGGTATATAATAAAACAAAACTTGTTCTAAGTCTATCACTTCGTGTACTTGTAAATCCGTCACCTTTCATGCTGAGTGAACATACATCCCATAGACTTTTACGGATCCTGTGTAGCTGCCTTCCAATGAATAAATAGCCAGCCACCGACTGTGGTGTGACGATTAGATTAAGTGGAAAATGAGGCATTACTTGAAAAGTACAGTTCATATCACTTGATGAATCTAACTTCAAATCGACTGTGAAATTTTCTCGTCCTTCAGGATAACACTCGGTGAGAAGTTTTTGATACTTCGGGTTTCGGTTTAGGTTATCTTCATATTTCTGTATCAAGAAATGAATTGATTAATCGTTCGGTAACTGCAACTGCGAAAGGTTAGCTGCATTTTTGTTGGTAGAAAATTGTTACACTTCATTTTTGTAAAAAGGCTTACGTAAGCTTCGGAATGATTGTGGTCAGAGGCTATTTCAATAACTGCTTTGGCAAAATCCTCTCTAACGGCCAGAATTATTTCTTGAAATACGGTCATGCTTTCGATGACCTTATAGTCTTGAAAGATTTTCTGAATGTTTTCTTTTGCAGTGATACATAGCGGATTAAACCACTTTGCCAAAATCTTGTCTAGAGTTACGGTATGAGAAAAGATTGGGATCGATGAACACCGAATAAAGTCCTCAAACTTATATATCCTTTTCTCCTTGATTGGGAAGTATTCCGGTTCAGTCAAAAATCTCACCGAGTCGGTAACGTAAGACGTTCCTAACCCAATGTAGTTGAAATGTTTAATAAAATCTATACTTTCGTCACTCGCGTTCTTGTTCTTCACATTATCATTGTTGCTTTCGCAAAATATCAAGCTTTCATTTAAGAACTCCTGAATAACATCACCGATTACAATGTCTGATTTTCCTAGAATTCTTGAGAAATCTTCTTCAAGTTGATCCAGCACCTCACAAGTCTTTAGAATATTTAAGGCTTTTGGTAAAATATTTTCCAAACATTTCAGTGGCGAAATTCCAGAAGATCTCAACTCATCCTGGTACGGACGAACCTTGACACAATCCGACCAGAAATTAGAGTCATTCAAGTGAACCGCTACATTCCTGAAAATAAGATTAAGAAAAAATAACAATGTGTCACTTGCATCAAGTAAATAAGTTATAAATTCTTCATCAAAAGCTTACCTAACAAATAAGGAGTAATTTTCATCCCATTTCAATGTCTTCAATGCTGCGAGAATTTCATCCAAAGCAGCATACAAGCACTTAGAAAAAACAAAAAGTAATGTTCCGTAAAGTTCTGGCTTTGTCTGAAGTAACAAATGATTTTCCAGGCAAGAAATCAGTCGAACTGAGGCTAGCCAAGGTAGAGAGGGCTCTTCTTCA
This sequence comes from Alloscopus bannaensis, assembly GCA_027743745.1. Lineage (NCBI taxonomy): Eukaryota > Metazoa > Arthropoda > Collembola > Entomobryomorpha > Entomobryidae > Alloscopus > Alloscopus bannaensis. Next base: position 18,943 of record JAHZMW010001569.1, on the reverse strand, counting down.
CTCTCAGGAATGCTTTTCATATGGACCTCATATAAAATATCAATAATTCTGAGTAGGGATCGTGTCTTGAGATTTAACTGCAACAATGTAGTGCATGCTGGTTCCGATTTGTCATTCAGATTTCTGCACTTCCTTTTTAATTCTCGCTCGATTAAACTAATGCGGCCCGTGATATACTGGGAAACTCCTTGCAGACCTGCTGCATAATTGCGGTAAACTTTCGAAGGTGGCAGAAATTTTTCACCGGGATCCTTTGTACTAGACCCCTCCACAATTTTAGCAAAGTGTCGAAGTTTCTGCAGCTTCATGAACGTATTTCCGTATTTGTTGACTACTGTGAGGAACGACGATTGTGACAGAGTTCCAACCATTAAATGAGCTTTGACGCACCATTTTTCTGTATATAGCGGTGAGTTTTGCGAATTTGTTATATGGAATTGCCACAATATTTCTCGAACAACATCCTCTTCAAATGCGACTGACAGAGACTTTTGTTTCGAATATCGTTTCCATTCCCTAGTAAAAATTAAAAAGCGAGGTGAGACTATTTCATCATCGTGTAATAATATAAACCGCTAAATAATCAATACATCATTGTCAATTTAAACACTGATAATTACCAGAATTCGCCAAATCTCGACTGCAAAACTAGCAGACTGGAAATTACAGGTTGGCTAGTTAAAGGTACAGAGTCAAATTTTCTAATTTCTTGAAACAAGTATTGATTCGCTTGTGATCTAGCTTGTGACCAGTACAGTTGAATTTCTTGCTTTAAACTTTCCGGATCTAAAAAAAACACAGACTTGAACTACATGATGTAGCGGAGGAACGTACTATACATCACCACCACAAGCCATTAAGTTATAATGCACGAAATGTAGTTTATTTCGTTCTAAAGTAAACCTGGATTAGATTCTGTTATATCCGAGAATTCTCCGAAGCTGGAAGAGTGCCGAACTTTCTTTATCAACGGAATGTCGTTGTTGGATTTCTCCTCTTCACTTTCTTCGTCGCTTGACCATTCCTAAAAGAATAAAAGACATGACAAAATTTAACAACACACTATACCTAACCCGATACGTTACAAAATAAAAACCGATTCTCGGAGCAAGATTTCCATTGTAACATACACTTAGATCGCTGTCCGAAGAAAAGTGGAGCATCTCCCCCGAAATCCCACCGGGATCAGTTTCTGAGAGAATTTCTCTGAGTAACGCTTTCTGCCTTTCAGAATCTTCGTCAATAGAGCTCTCTTCATCAGGATCCGGAGAATACTCTACTGTGCTCAAAACCAAATTCGTGACACTCGTCGGTCTTTGGCTCATTTCGATCAGAAATTGTATTATAATTTTGAACACATCTCTCTAAAATTAAATAATACACAATACCAAATTAAATTTTTTGACTAATTATGTTCGCCCTTTTAAAGTAGCGGGGTTATATTTGCAGCAAGAAATTCTTCTGCCACCTGATACATAGAAATATAAGAAAAGTCGAAATAATACCAATACAATTAAATTACGAACCTTCTCAGCAAATTTTCGAGATAAAATGGAATGCAGATATTTCAGCCTCTCAGCACGATCCTCATATCCATGAATATTTAGCTTTAAACCCATGCCTGACATCAGTTCATCCAACTCTCTTTCATCCAGGTAGTGCTCTCGACCAATTTTCAATTCATCCGGTCGAAATTCAATTAAAAAATTGAGCATTTCCGGCATCTACACACACAAAAACCACGAAAGTAAAGTAACTTACGCTTATACACATCTGATTCAATATACAAACACTCCAACCACAGCCAAAACTTCGGGTCCTGCACATCATATCAAATTCAAAACAAATCTAATTTACCGTGTCAAATGACCGAATTCTCTCGACCAAACTTCGCGAAAGGTCAGGACCAATTATGTCTTCCTCATTTTCCTCCTCCAAATTAGAAGCAGCGACCTTTGAGGAACTCGATCTAACACTGAACGTGTTATCCATTTCCGTGCTTTTCGAAGTCTTCCTTCGATAACTCAACGTAAATACAACCCGTTTAAATCCTCTTCGCTGTGATAATCTGAAATATTTTATCCAAGCTGTCGACTGACAATTGTTTTCAATTAGTTTCTCCAACTTCTCAAACTGATACACTTTTCACAAACCCTCACTGCTGAATTTTATTTAAACGTTTTACTGAATTCACTAAATAAGTGTTTATTATATGAGCTCCGAAGTTTTGTTGTAAATGTTTTTGTTTACTTGCATTGAGAGTGGTTCTCCATTTCCCCGCGCATCTAGTTTGACATTGTAAACAGTCGGCTGCAGCTTACAGCTGGCTCCAAGCATAAAAGCCAAATCTAAACACAAACAAACGATTTTGAAGAGAACGCATGATACAAAAGTTGCAAAATGCAAAGTGAACACAAAAAAGAGTAATAAGTTACTTAAATATTGTTAAAAATTGTGTTTTATTGTTGAGCTACTTTTGGTGTTTTTATCAACCATTTTTTCTCTGTCTTTGGAGATTCAAGAATTTGAAAGGGTTGTGATTTGAGAATTTTTCGCAGTTCAAGAAAGTCAAACGTGATATTTCCTTTGTACTTTCAACTTTTGTAATTTGAAGAACCAAAGATTTCTAATTGGTCTCGTGCCTCGTTTGCAGTGCTGAAATAAAGTAGGAAGATGCCTAAAGTTGTGTCGAGAATGTATTGTGTGCTCGGACACGAGAGATCAAGAGGAATACTCTGGAGATAAGCCCTTGCTGACGTATTACTGCTTATGTGGACAGATGACTTTGATTATTGGTTAGTATTTATGTAATATATTTATTGCTTGTAACTAGTAACTAGCTTCTACAAGTTGATGTGGAGAAACGGAGTAATAAACGTGCGTTCAACGTCCAATCTCGAATCTCTGCCAACCTGTAATAAATACAGGTCATATCCTACAATAACTTACTTTTAATTACAAGAGACTGCTAATAAATTGTTGACTGTTTCAGATTGTCCACTGGAGAATTTGCCCTTGCGAAAGAGAGACGGTGCTAGAGTTATCGATGGGACTAAGCATGCTCATAAAATCACCTCAGACCCGGATGTAAACCGTTTTTCTGAAACGCCAAGATGGTATTGAGAAGCAGCATAGGCTGAAATGTAAACGGTACGAAAATCCTAGATGAAATTTTAAACTAGTTTAGTTGGATAACTGAATGTTTGATAGTAATACTTGGATTATTTTTAGGTGTGGTCTCCTACTCTACTATATGCACAACGTTGTCGGAAATGTAGTCTTTATAGTTAGGGGAGCCCTTACAAGTACAGGTGAAGGACCTATGGGCAATATTTACAAGCAAGTGGCCACTGAACAAGAACACAAGCCTATCATGGTGACCAAGCATACGAAAAATATGGGCAAATTTAGTTCTGTCACGGTATCTACGATTGATGAAGAGGAGGATGAAATCGAAGCGGTAACATACTTGTCCTATGTTTAGCATAACATTGAAAAGGGTTACGATTAGGCTTTATAATTTGCAAATCTTATTTATGCTTACAGAGGGAGATTGCAGACTCGTATGCAAACAATGCGCGTATCATTGAAAAGCAACTTGTTAGAAAAGGAATGAACAAGAGAAAACTTATCGAACAGGCACAACAGGAAATGGAAGCGAAGAAAAGTCGTGCACGGGGAACTCTTATTGATAAATAAATTGATAACTTTAATAAGTTTCTTCGGATATTGTTGTTTTTACTTGAAGGATAATTTTTCAGTGTACAAACTTTAATTTTTGCAATAAAAAACACGTACGTATATATAGTATTACCAGTACCACTTTCATTCTTTGACTAGGCAAAATGGAAATTCTTACAGCCTGTAAGTTACAGAATGTAAAATGTAAAAGTTATAAAGAAAATGAGGACTCTTTAATACATCAATTATAGCATGGTTCCATTGATTATAACATTTAGAAGATTATATTAATGCCAATATGCAACCCAAAGTAATATACACGTCGGCCTAAAATCCTTACTCAAAGTTAACATCACAGCCCTGATGTCAAGTTAGATTTCATATTTTCTACTGCTCTTTTTCTATGCGAAATCGCATTTTTTTCCTCAGCACTCATTTCAGCATACGTTTGAGTGTATCCTTCCGGTTGAAAGCAGACGTCCCAACCAAACCCATTATCTCCTCGTGGACTAACAATAGTTCCAGTAGTAATTCCCTAGTTAAAATTTGAAAATCAGTTTTATAATACGCATGCTAAACAAACAATTTTACAAGAAAAACCTTCAGGCAAGCACAGAAGCACATAAATATAAAAGCCGTTTATCAGCACGCGCGTGCGTTATATGCTGAGAAATTGACAGGTATTCACCTTAAATATTTTAATGTCTTTAGTGTTCCCATTGCAGTATGCAAAAGACGCCATAGCAGAGGCCGAATGGTCATCGAAACCCTGCAGCATGCGAAAGAGACCAGCCGGTCCAATCTTTTTTAAAAACCATTTAATATACGGTCCAGGAAGACCTCCTAAAGCATTGAAACACAAGCACGTATCCTCAACGATCACCGGGGCCTTCACCATTTCGTAAGCTGATCGCACACTTGAGTGTGCTCACTTCATCTGGCTCGCCTTGATATTCGGGTAGGTCAATGTCTCTGGAAACAACCTGACAATCAAAAACAAAAATTACTTGTATGTCCTAAATATTTCCATTTCCAAATTCCATTCACTCATAGTCAGACCCCGTCTCACCTTGTACGGAAAGTTTTCTCCGAGGATTTCCTTCACCTCACGTAACTTGTCCTTGTTTCCGGTAACAAACACGATAGTTTTCTCACTCTCTCCTTTCTCCATTTTAAAAGCAAGGTCAGCAAAAGGTCTGCACTGACAAAAGCGACTTGTGAATGAGACTACTTCCTGGAGAACGCGCCTTCGTGGAAGAAAATGAAATGTTATTTGATGCATACAACCAACCACAATTAATTATGAAGCAATGAAAATGTCGCTGTCGTAAGAGCCCTCAACTTAGCGTTACAGAATGCAGTAATTTTCTAGTCTTACTGTTACTAATGAATTCGTCAAAAATTTTAACTAATCCTCATTCGCAGGTCCATGTAACGAAAACTACTTTTTAACAACAATACATGCACTCGAATACAAGATGCCCAAAAGTAAGCTGCTTGATCACATGTATTCACCATCCATATCCGCTCTCGCTCCCGTCTCAAGTTCTCAAAGTTGGTATGTGAGATTGAGATGTGTATGGGGAGCCACCCGCTTGACTTTGGTCACCAAAGTTTGGTGACCAAAGAGTTTGGTATCCTGAAGTCGCAAACATGCCAAGCACCCGACATCGGCCATTCCTCATGTTCTGAATGCCTTCCGTCGTCCCTAGTCTTCATCTCTCTTTCTTGTTGCAAAATTAGTTTTTTTTTCCCTTCACCCTTGTCATTGTTTTACTGACAGACACCGCGGAACGTCGGCGGACGTGGAGGGGATATCAATGCAAAAAAATACAACAGAAATGCTTTGTTATATGGCGTTTGGGCCGACGCGGGGGATACCGTACCCCCTCCCCCGCTTCCGCGGTCTCTGTGTACAGGTAGTAAGGTGCTTTATCCGTTGTCCGAGAATCTCGGACCGAGATCTATTCGTTTTGGGGTCTCATTGTGAAGAGCAGAAAAAGTGAACTCCCCGATTTGCTCATTGAATTTAATGACGCATGACACCGTAGCCTACGCTATATAAAGGCTACGTTTGTATAACGTAGGCTACGATGACACTTACTTACAATTGGATAAATTGATTTATAAATTGTTGTTACATGTTTGTGATTTGTAGTAAGTAATCACGACTTTAGCAACTAGCCAGCAAGTAAAGAGGTTTTTCTTTGCGTGAAGATTTTGCGGTGGTGAGTGGTGACTGACCCGTGGTGGAAAATGGTTTCCTTTCACGAACGACAGTACGAAAGTTTCGAGAGTTTAAAGTTAAATTCAGGAGCGTAGCGACACCGTGTCCCCCAGGGCCCAACACCAAAAGGGACCGATTTTCAATTTTTCCAGTTATAACATTGTAAAGGGGATCTTTTGGGTGGAGTCATCCAGGGTCCCATTGGAGATCGCTACGGCTTTGGTTAAAATTCTTAACATTCTATCTAGTTGCTCATTGCATATACATTTATAATCAGTTGTTATCCTGCGACAGTCGCTCGCTAATTAGACTTTGGCTGTCGTTTGGTAGTAGGTTAGTTTAGTTTGCCTGATGAGCGTTTGAACTGGAATACATAATATTGGTGATAGTGATAATTGTGAGTAGAATTGTACGCTGTGCATGTGTGCATAGTGCATAGAATAATTCCATTTTCATTTGCGTATTCCACTTTTCACTACGTAGCTTCTATTATGAGTACTATGAGACGACGACGCACAATATGATGAGATGATGGATATATATACGTATACGATACAAAGATAACAACGTTTACTTCGTCACAACCAGGGAGAGTGATACAAGGAAGACTTCTGCGAAGTGTGAAATGAGGTATAGGTACATACTAATGTGTACGCTGCTTATGTGGCCTATATGTGGAAAGTGAGTGGAGACGAATTAGAAATTGCAAGGTGTAAATCCTACGTGTATTTATTTGTTAGCGTTTTAGTCGTGTGCGAGTCCTTTGCTTGCACAAGTGTGTTTTGTGTTGGACTTGGATTAGAACTTTGGAACGAATTCAAAAGCTAGTGGAAATTAGTTGTAGTATTCAATTCAGCTGGCTCTAGTGATGATTATCTGTCATTGAATTACTGAAGACATCGGACGAAAGGAAACGGACGAGGAAGTGGATGCTGGAGGGGTTTGAATGGAGATAAGCTCAGGTAATTGAATTTGTAGCGAGTTATTGTTGTGATCTTATTTTAGACAGTATTTTGGAGCTAAAAGTCTGATCAGCTGCTTACTGTATACAAACAACACATCAACAGTTGTGTGGCTGCTGGCGGAAACGCTTTCAGCGAAACAGAAAATCAAATCTGAGCAGATGATATAGTTTTACGCTTATTTAGGTTAGTTTAGGCTATGTGGACTTCGAACTGTTCAGTGACTATGGCTGTAACGGCTATTTATGCCTCCTTGCCTCCACTCTTCCTATAATTAGTATAAAGTTATAAAGTAAAATTAAAGACAAATATGATGATTGATGAAACAATGCAGTAAATGCACACTGAATGAGAGTATTAGGTATATGATGCACTTTTTATAATTTACAAGTTTTACAGTAAATACATAAAAGTGCATTGTGTCCGTCATTCGTAGTTGCCGTAGTCCGTAGTGCAACGATAGTTATTTTGTTGAACAGGAGACAGCCCCAAGAAAATTCAATGTAAATCTCGGTCGCTCAAGCACTAATTGGAAATGGTATGAATTCGATGTGAAGGGAATAAAGTAGTAAATCAAAGAAAATACTAAATTGTTAAGTTGTCGTTGGCACAATTGGGTGATGCATTGTCAGAAACTGTTAAAAAAATATTGTATATCTTCTTAGCATCTCATGTCATGTCTTGTTGTCTTACAGATTATAAAATTTCCCCCTGAAGTTTTGGATCTCAGAGTTAAGCAGTGACTTCCCAAACTGAAGGGATCAAGTGCCAAAGCCAAAGGATTTGATTTTTGAAGAGAAACGGAAACGACTAGAAAGCAAGCAGTCAGGATTGGAGACTAACAATGGCTTCAGCTTCGTCAACAGAAGAACCTACGACAAGTGAGCGTCGTGAAGACGCGCAGCAGAAGAAAGAAGATGACGACGACGATTCTGACAAGGGATCAGATGAGAAAATGTAGTTTGTCTTATACATTTATGCATATTTACGCTTATTGCAGTACTTATTCTCTATCCTGTGAGTGAGTGCTGATGGGTATTCTAAATCAGAGATTTTAATCCATGACATTTTTTATTTTAGATCTAAAATCCCACCTCGTCCCCCTCCAACAAGAACTGAGCAACCTGATTCCGGGAGATTTTCATGGGGTACAAATGACGGCGGCGGTGGAGGATTTCACATGAGTTTTGGAATTGGTGCATTCCCGTTTGGTTTCTTCGCTTCCGCATTTAATTTTGGTGGTCAAGGGGGTGGACCTGCAGGTGCAAATTTTATGACAGCACAGCAGATTGAAGAACAAGAATTTTTATCAAAAGTTTTCATTTGGGTAGCGCTTATTTTCATTGTATGGCTTATGATCGCATAAAATTTCACGATTCTGTCAGTATCGAGTAACCTTATCTGCGTATTATAAATTCTATGTTATGGTTGCATCTTGATTGTACATATATCTTCCGCATGGATCAACCATTAAATGTTATGTATTTTACATGAATCCATATTCCGTGATATCAGGTATCAACACTTTTTCGTAAAAACGTGTCCTTAGTACGTCATCGAAGTCGAGATTGTGCATTCTCCACATTTAATTTTAGTGCCTAGTGATGTCAATGTGCAAATGAAGCAAATGTAACTTAAATTATATTTACATTATAATATTATGTACAATAGTTTTGTCTTGAAACATTATTACCTACGTTTCAAGTTCTTCTCTTGGCAGGCGAAGGTGTCTTGCTTAAATTGTCTTCATTGCCGAAAAATGAAACGCATGATTATTCAAGTCAATAAAGGCTACCTACGTTTGCGATAATGATGCTTATTTGTGGGGGATTTTATAATGGCACGATCCGTCACTCAGCATTTCTCAGCCAGCGCCATTGTAAATCGCATTTGCAACACACATAAAATACCGACGGTGGATTTTTTAAAACACACATTCAGCTCCTTCCTATTTATAGTAAATACATTTAATGCAAACTTGAAAGTGGAATTGAATCGTACACATAAAAACATACAGAATACAGATACACAATAATAATTTGTATATTGCCGTAGCGGATAGGATACAATCGAGATCCTCTAAACTCTTTTCTTATCCGTAAGGACTCTGACTATAGACCCTACTCCTCCAACGGCGAATGTTTTTTCGTGCCAGCTCAAAAGATGAGCGCTTGAGCCCTCACTAGGTATCTCAAAACCACGGTAGATATACTTCATTAATACATCGATCTGTTCAGAATCTAGGGACTGAACGACTTCATCGATTTGGGAGGACTTAATTGACATCAACACTCTAAGGGTTACGGACATGGCATTATCCTGAAACAAATTAGAACAATTCGTTTGTAATCGCAAACGTAATTAATATGTGTATATCACAATATGATAATCAACAGAAAACAGACCTTCACTTGTTGAGACTTTGAACCTAGTGGTGCATTTCTCAGGCAGTTCTTCAGCGCTTCAATGGCTTTACCTTGGTTCAATAACTGGATGACTTCTTTCTCATCTGGACCGGAGACTGGTGACTGAAGTTCTGCCGGCTCTTCATCCTTATAGTTATCTTCGTTGTACTCGTCCACATCAATTTTCCGAAACGCAGCACTTCTTGTATTTTTCGCCATTCTTCAGTCCTTACTTTTGGTACATAAACAGTCAACGTTTCTGTAAGAAAAAAATCAGGTCAAATTTTCCATTCATTCTATCATCTATGTGGTGATTGAATCAGGGTGAAATTAATAAAGTTAACAAGTTTTTTCTAAAATACACTACAACTACACAAGCGGCTAAAGATAAAATACTTCCAAACTTTCACCTCTCCTTCGATGTTGAGTCGCCTTTTGAGCACAATAACACCACACCCTTTATCCACTTCCGTTTTGATGTCTGCTTGATGATGACAGAATTGTAATTCTTCTCACTGACAACCACAGATTACAACAACGACTGGAACTGGACGTCCTTATGCTCCTGGAGAAAGCATAGGAGTTTTTTTAACTCTTCGATTTTCTCTTCCTTTGAAAGTCTCCAAGTTAAACTCGAATTAGAACAAATCGAGTTAAAATTTGCGAAGTGATGAACACATCACACACACCGAGTATCGGCTGTCATGTTATTGTCATCCAGCCACAAATAGAGGAGTAGATGTAGTAATCGTGTTCATGTTACACGAGAATGTGCAAAGTGGACTAAAGAAAAGTAACACTAATATTTGTACGCACATATGAGAATCGTATATGTGTGAATCATCCTAATACATACACATATCCCACACTCAAATTTCTTCACTGGAGATGTGCTCGTATAAAAAACGCTACTATCCTGTGGGCGGTAAAAGCGAATACCATGAAAATCTGTTGACTTCATTGGGGAAACTTGATACGCTACAAAGTGCACGAAAGAATTGCTGCACGACAGAGACATCTGGTGAATGCGTGTAGAAATAGATGAAGTGAGAGCGGCTCCTCCACAGAAATTCAGAAGTTGTGCATGCATGCGGCTGGGATAACACACATTGAAGAGGATTTCTCTGCTCGATAAACTTTCGTGTGTGAGGTGAAATTTAGAGAAGTAGGATCTTTCAGCGGATTTCAGCACTGGAAATTTAATTAAAATGGTAAGTTTACATAATAAATTATGGTTTAATAGATTTATGTGATTTGCAGTGAGTGAAATTGTTTATTGGAGGAGTTTGTTAAAGTTTTTGTATTGGCATATGACAGAAATGAGTGAGTGAGGTTGGTATAATGACTTGGTTGTAGCGCTTTTAGTTTGTATTTGAAAGAGTTGGTTCACACCGAGCAATAATTTGTTAATTTTTAATGGGGAGAAATGTGGAGGATAATTATGCTGCATGATAATATGGTAATTGAATTTTTTGTTGTTGACAGGTTAAGGTCAAATGCTCCGAGTTGAGGACGAAGAAGAAGGAGGAGCTCACAAAGCAGCTCGAAGAGCTGAAAAGTGAGCTCCAAGGTCTTCGTGTGGCGAAGGTCACTGGAGGAGCTGCCTCTAAGCTGTCGAAAATGTGAGTAAATTGATTATACGCAGAAGTAAAGTCTTGTGTTCGACAAATACTGTTGTAATGGTTTGTCTTTTGTGATGAGAGTAAAATGTAAAAATGTAATCTTTTATGATTGTTTTTAGTCGCGTGGTTCGGAAGGCTATCGCTAGGGTATACATCGTTATGCACCAGAAGCAGAAGGAGAATTTAAGGAAATTCTACAAGGTATAGTATTTCTAAACTGACTGAATCTGTCGTCCCTTGTTAGGTTCGCTCAAGTTAAAGAAGGAAAGAAAAGTTTATTCAATCCGGACATCTCATTTTGTTTCTACAGAACAAGAACCAGAAGCCCCTTGACCTCAGACCCAAGAAGACCCGTGCGAAGAGGCGTGAACTTACCAAGCACGAAAAAAATCTGAAGACACCTAAGCAGTTAAGGAAGCTTCGTGCATTCCCCCAGCGAGTGTTTGCTGTAAAGGCTTAGGTTTTTCATTTTTACTTTGTGAAGTTGTGTATTCGAAATAAAAAGGGTACAACGTAATCCTGTAATTGTGTGAGCAAGAGATTTCAATTTCCTTGTGGGTACGGCATATAAAAAATGGTTAAGGCAGAGTGAAAACATAAACGTAACAAATGTTTTACAATTGCAATAACTAGAAGTAGCTGAATTACTTGAAAAGCACATTTTTATCAAGTTTGGCATATTGATAAAGTACCCACTTTGGCAAGTAGTGCTATTTACGTCTTTCACTTTGTCACAGTTTGTAGAAGATTTATTATTTACTAGACAGTATTAGGTTAACAAGAAGGTAGAATAACAAAGGATAGGAGAGGCTTGCTGCGTCACGTTTTAATTTCAAACTGTATAAACTCGATCTAAACGGATTTTGTAAGAGCTGCAGCATCTAGAGCAAATATCCATACCGGATATAGGTCTGTAGGGAAATTTTTCTGCTTAATATATTTAAGCACCTTCATTTCGGCTTTAGCGAAAACCTTCATGAATCCCTTAAAAGGTCTGGTGAAGGAGGAATCTTCTTCATCCAAATCTCCAATCTCTCCTCTTGTACAATTTTCCTTTATGACAATGATTCCTCCAGGCTTCAAGGCGGATCTGTTTATGTACATTTCCAAACAATTCATGACGGATTCAAATAAGCAATTCTCAGTGACATGCTGATAGTGATAGAAGTATGTCAAGTTTGAATGGAGAACTGTAGTATTATATAATTCATACCTGCATCGATTGAGTAGACATATTAAATCATCATCAGTCAAATGGGAAAGAACCCACTGCATCCATACCACATCGTACTTTCCTTCTGCAGGCTTAAATTCCTGAAGACCTGAGCAATAGAGTTCTCCGACTTTATCATTACCTGCGAGGAATTTCTTGGCTTCTTCGACAAATTTTGGGTCTTGATCAACCAGGTCCACTTTATCGAAGAATCTGGAGAGCAAATTCTTTGTAATACGACCAATCCCCGCTCCACAATCTAATGCATATGTTTTCCCGAGTTCTTTTCTGTCCTACCAAGTTTCAGAAAATTTGCAGAACAATTGATTATGAGTTGTATGAATGAGATTGCGGTCAAATCAAGAGAATGACTGATATTAATGTATGCTGATATTAATGTTAAAGCAAAATGGTCAATGGTAGACCGTAAATCGCATAAAACGTACTTTCATCATCCCTTTCAAAAATCTCTCAGAATCCTTAATATCACCGTTGTTCAAGTATCCTAATCCACCCAACATCCCGTTTACAGTTGGTTCAACCTTCGCCCAATGGTCTGCACCATCGGTGTAAAATTTGTCAGTACTTCCTGGAGATTCCATCTTTTAGTCCTCACAAACTTTCGATGAAAATGTCTAGAGTGAAAAATTTAAAGTACTTTGCTAAAATCAGATGATACGACAAATAGACACAAACTAACTTTAAAAGAATCTAAATCTTTTAATTCTGACTTTACGCATTAAAATTGAAGTGTACAAATGCAGGGCCATGTCATGAAACCACTCTTGAATATTAAAAAGACGTATTGTGAATCAGTATAGATTGTACACTATTTTAAGTGCAACCTTAGAAATTTAATGCATGAATTCTTTGTACAAAATGTCTCCAAACTTGAAAATTATGCTCTAAACACGAATACATGGACATTTAACTTCCAACACACGCAACATTAAATGAACACTCAGTCAAGTACATCAGAAAGTTCTAGTGTGTAGGTATGTATATTGCAGGTTACTGCAGACACCAAAGCAAGCATTCGATATCACTTCATACCACTTAATTAAACATTTTAAATTAATATTATTCCATATCTAACATAACTGAAAATGATAAATTATGCTATATGTATTAATTACAACTTTACAAAACTGCACCTTCTGCAAGGTTTTCAAACCTTAGCTCAGAGAACGAGTCTTCGTGTAAAAGAATGAATTCTACGTTGTAATTTCCCAACCGTGAACGAAAACGACATCTACTCACAGTTATTACATACAGAATCCTTCACCAGTAGTATTCGGAATGACAAAATTAATAACTTAATTACTTATTATATAAACTGAATTATGCTTCTGACAACGGGCTAACTCACTGAGATACAAACCGCATTTTGTTTTACAGAACCTTTTCGGCTCCTGCAAATTCCTGGTTTTGTGGTAGAAAAGGTAAGATGTAAAGTGCTTTGAGGGAGTTTATCTAAACAAAAAACAAAAATATTTCAATGAGACATAATATTTACGACACGGTGAATAAAATTTAAAGTGTTCAATAATCAAATATCTACCTACCAAATCAAGCATCAATTGTTATTGGATGACCATTAGTGGTTGACGCCTGCGCTTGCTCCTTTGCAGCTGCCTCTGATTGATCTTTCATTTCAGCATCCAATTGTGAAGGCGCCGCTGCATCAAGATCGGTACAAATCTTTTTAACCGGTCGCTCATCAATTGGAGCATCATCCGCTTTTTTCTTCTTCTTCACCAAATGAGAAATATCATTTGCTGCCGGTGGATTGGGATTTTTAAGTGGACTGTTCCTCAATATTATCTCCTTCTCCTGTTTCTCTTCCTCTTCTAAAGCTTGACTTTCCTTTTCAGCGTCAATCGTATCGGTGATCTTCTCTTGCAATTCAGGCAACAGCGCTGTTAGCTCCTGAACCTCATCAGCTTCCGTCTTGGATGGATCTTCGAGTTCAATTCCAAGATCCTTTGCGGTCTGCTTGTTTTCAATTTTATCCTTTAATATTCCTATCCTAGTTTCGATAATTTCCACTGACTTTTTAAAACTGTCAATAGCCGCTGGAAATTTTTTGTCGAAAGAGTAGGCAAGACCCATTTGAAAGTAATACTGTGCGATTTCTCTGCTATCGGACCCTTCAATTTCGGAGAGGATTTCTAATCCTGTTTTGAATTCATCGATAGCTTGGTTGTAATTTTCGGACTCGGTAGCGACTTCCCCCAAAGAGCAATGGGTATCCGCTAAACGCTTCTTGAGATGTGTCTCTTTTTCCGCCATCGTTTTCAACTCCCCTTCAGTCTTTTTGTCTGCGGCTGATTTGCTCACTGAGATTTCCTTTAACAATGATCTGTACCCAATTTTTGCCACCTCCAGCACTTCCCAGGCTAATTCAAGGTTACTCAATTCCTCCTCGGCTTGTTTTTCTGCCGCTGCCTCTGCTAATAATCCAGAACTGCTACAGGGCACCTCGTTGTCCACCACCTGTGCGGAAGTAACTGTTGGACTAGGAGCATTCAAATCCACATCCTGTTCCGTCGTTACAGATTTACCAGCCTCGTCTGTGCTGGTTACAGCAGATTCTTGCGGGATGGATGATGTGGATTTTGATACATCTTCTTCCACTGTACCATTGGCAGTGGCTTCTGATGATTCGACATCATCTTCAGATTTCGTTGCTTCATTATTAGTCGCTTCCGCTTCCTCACTGTCATCCTCTTCCTCACTTTTTTCTTCTTCAGATTCCTCATCCGACGCTTCTTCAGGTCTAGCTAAATCCGCACCTTCTAAAACGCCCATATCAATGCGTGACTGCTCCAGTAAAGCTTTGCCATAAAAGAAATGCGATTCAGCATTTTCCAAGCGTGAAAACTTCTGATCGTTTTCACTAAGAATTCTGCAAGCCTCCCCAAGTGAATCCATAGCCGTTTGAAAATCCTTTACAACAAGGTGACGCTTTCCCTGGGCGAGGTGGTTAGCTGCTAGATTTATGAGTTTCTCCGTTTCTTCTTGCGACGGTACTGAAATTGAGGTGCTCGTCGATGATGTCGGTTGTTCCTCCGCTCCACCAACCCCGTTTGTTGCTTCGCTTGAAGCCATGTCGTCCTACCGGCAAATCTTTTACCTGAGAATTTCAATATGTTAATACGTTCGAGTAGGAAATTATCCAAACGCACACCATTCAAAATAAACTTCTTCTAAAATTAGCCTATTATATCCGCCTTACTAACTCTGCAAATGTAAACAATGCATTTTTTTCCTCCCAAGTGGTATTTCCCAGCTTCACCCTACCCTGTCAATGTGCATTTTATCACTGATATTACCCAACATCTAGCTACATAATAAGCTCGTATTGTGCATACATTTTAACTGCACTTTCTAAACACTCTGAATAAACAAAAAAAAACATCATCATCGCATAATTCCTGTGAAATCACACGGATTATCAAGTCCTTGATATGACCCAATGTCTAACTGACATGGCCCTATACATTTCCCCTAAACCAGTTTAACTACTTGGTTTCGTTTGCACACTCCCTAGTTCAGTTATCATAAAACATGGATATTGTCAACAATGCCAACTGTTTCTTATTGTAGTTTTATTAATCTGTGGCCTGTGGACACTATTGACTTACCTCTAGCTTGACTGTTTAATTAGGTCTGCAACGGAGCACAGCAATACGGACGTAGTAAGTTGAAATTCTCACTAGTTCAAATGGTTGCAGACAAAGTCTTTTCCAACGTTATTCTCAACGTCAAGCTCTCCTTACAAGAATTCTGTAAACAAACAATGAAAATTAATTTGGTAAAATTTGCAAGAAGTAATATGTATACATATATCTACAGCGCTGCTTTGAAATTGAATTTTGTTGATGAAAATATACATGTAAATACAGGTTACATGAACCCGTCAATGCACAGCAATGTTAAGAATAGTTCTAAAAACGTCCAAATAACTGCCCAAAGCTAAGGAGCTGTACACGGTTAAGTGTATGTAAATAAGAAGTGACAACTTCGTAAATTACAAACCTAACCACGGACTGACTGTCAACCTAACATCTACTTCCTTCATTCACCTATCATATCAATATCAATTCAATAATCTGTGCCTCTACCAAAATCAATCATTGACCAACGACAGGCGACAGAAATTTACCTAAAAATCATAAATGACCACATATTCCAGTCAGTGTGCACTACAATGCACTTTACACATTTGAAAATGTGCCACTCCAAACTTGTCACATTTAATTAAACATTTTCTCTAACATATTTCTTCAATGATTCACTGAGTCAATCGTCGTTTTTTTCCTACCTACTTTTCACTAACTCCACCTGGCTCTTCACCCCCGACGCACAAACCCCTTCAAAACACAAAACTACCAAATAAATTAATCCTTACCTGAACAATCCAATAAATACAGCAAATTACTCCAGAAACTCAAGCTAAAATATTAAGATGCCGGAACTGCACACACCAAACCGTATTATGGATTTTACAAATTTCTCTCCAAAAACGAGATCTCTTCTTTCTGCCTCTTTGCGTCCCTCTCTTCTGCACATACACACAGTAGTGACGAATATACTTAACTTTTTTACATACTCCTTCCTATTCTTGCTTCATATTTCGAGCCCGGGCCCTATAGGGCCTGGACCGGGCCGGGCCTGAAAAGCCCTGTTCAACCGGGCTTAAGGCTATACACTACTTCATATTTGACAACTGCGGGTGAGAAAAGGAGAACGAACGGGCAACGATCTATGCAGGAGATGCTTTTTTGTTCTGTACTTTCTGTATTACCACACACAAAGCCCTAAAAAACTCTTATTCCCACCACACGACTACTACAGCTACCCACACTATGTGCATCGAATTGTGAATCCTTACTTCATACGTTTTAACATGAGTTTTCCTTCTCGGCTTAAACTTGTCTTTGTGTGTTGAAAGAAAGAGATTTTTAGTAAGGAGAGATCCCTCCTTTTTCGCAGTTTTCCTCCACTTGTTCGGAGAACACGGCGAGATTCTCTTTCAAACTGTTTTAGAGATGTAGAGGTTTTTATCAGAGCCTTTGTGTGCTAGAATGTACAAAATGTGAAGGTAGCCACACCGTACTTTTAATATCAAATGTATGTAATGGAGATGATACGAGCGTAAAAAGGTACGGGATCGACAACGGGATTTTTTCGTCTTTGTGCACTGTACATTTGACATGACATGACTTTTATTGCAGACGCACACAAATCCTAAAGGTAGAACGTGTAGCATAGGAAGTTGTACAGAGAAATATAGTATGGATGAATATTACAAAGGGTTGTACGCAGTCTACCTAAATACATGATTATTTGAATTCATTTGATTTTAAATGTGATTCCCAGATACTGCGGATGGACAGGGAAAATTGTTGCAGATCTGTGCTACGCATGGTAATAATGTGCGTAAGCAGGACAGGATTAGAAGTAATTTTCCTTGATTCTCATATTGAGCATGACAAGTCATCGTAAATGTATGTGAGGCGTCATGAAATGAAATAGTGAAGAGGATTTGCGTTCATGTACGGTTGTTGTAAGGTTGTAATATTGTTACCGCTTTGGCAGAGTCGAGGGGTAGAGGTCTGAAAAGTGTTGCAAAATGTACTCACCTCCTGCTTAGGAGTACCTAAAACGTGCGTAAGTGATTTGAAATTTTTTCTGATGATAAGATTTCTGTCTATGTGCACCTTCTAAACTAAAAACCAGTCACACACTTAATTCTGCGTGTTCATTCATTTGACGTGATCTGTCTGACGTCAGATTTGCTATGTAGATTGCTTTGAAATGCTTCGTCAAGTAAAGGAGGGTTAAAGTAACTAAACACCTCATGAATATCAGTGCGATTCAAACACAATGGATGTCTGTCATATTTTGAAAACAGTCTTTATATTTATAATAAAATCTCGTCTTTAGAGCATCTTAGCTGATTTTAATCAGGTGAATCTAACAATCGATTCTACATCTCCCTGTTGCTGTTGAATTGATTTTTGAGGACATTGACCATCTCATCCGCAAAATAATAAGCATTATCTATGTAGTACATTAATTTATAGGACGAAATAATAATATATGTATCTCTTCGGTCGCCGACTACAAACTTGTGTGAAAAATTTCCGTTCGTAAAACACGCTTTGGCTAAACTAAGCTATGTTAAACTGCGTACCTTGAAACTACATTAACGCAGGAATTGTGTTTCAAATCCTTACAGCGTAAAAACTACAATTGCAAAAAACGTTTTCCATGCAAGGCCGCCTGCCTGCAATTCTACTAAATAGTACAAACGTTGCAACATCCTAAGTATCCATCGGACTGACTTCAGTCTCAACAATATTCATTACAGCCACTGGAGATTCTGTGTTTAACCCTTGTATAGGAGTGGAAGCTGAGAAGATATTATCACCCTGTGCATCCGTTGAAGCTGAAGCGTTTCGTTGTGCTTCCTCCAATCGTTGTTTGAATAATTCTATAGTTTCTCTTGAGAGTTTTAGCTTATTTTTTAAATCTTCGATCTCGTTCTTTACAATTAGACGGCCTCGAGTAATTGATTGTAGTGCGACATTCTTCCTCTCTTCCACTAAAATACATTACATAAAATACATGTAGTATTTAAATCCGAAGGATTGATTTAAAAACAACTTTTAATTTTTGAATGACTACCCAGCAGACATTCTTAGATTGCCAATATTCTTACTTACTGTCTGTCTCCGGTTTCCAATTTGTTTTGATTGGCTTGATATTGGCCAAAAATGACATCATCAGTTTTGTTGGTTCCATAAACACAATTTCGTCATAAG
>JAHZMW010001568.1:0-11086 GCA_027743745.1 Alloscopus bannaensis | reverse complement strand
GACCCTGGAGAACGTTGGAGTGCCGCGCAGTGTTGTCAGTCTTCATGGGTTAAACAGGTACGAAAATACTGGAAACTTGCTGTGAACTTTTTGTGAATTATGAATTAAAATTGTTGTAACGAAATTTTGTAGGCTCGAAAATTCGTTACACCGATGAATAGATCTAAATTGGAACCTTATATAAGAGGAAAAACTATTGAAAACGGACTGCGACGATACCGCTCACCCTGAACACTTGTTTTTCAACGGAGCAGTTTTATACTATTGGTTCTGGAAGCTAGAGGATCAAACTTTTCCAAACCAGATCAAATACAGAACATGAAACAAGTTAAACATAACAGGACGAACAGATTTCAAATCAATGATTTTTAAGTGCAGTATTAAACTTTCCCGCTTTGATTCTATTTTGACAATCACAAGCTATATATTGTAAATCGTATTAATAGTTACGTCAAACAGTTATCGATAAGAATCCTACATCATGGTTTGTGATACGTAATCCTACACATCTTTGTAAATATTGTAAATTGTACATTTAACATTTTATAATGTACTGAATAGAAATATCTTGGTCGATATACATATTTTTAGTTTCTTTTCTTCACTCGACGACTTTTTTCAGCGCATCGCAAAAACTAAATCCAATAAAATACTCAACAATTCTATACATCCTTTGCGTGTCATGCAAAATACAGTACAAGTGGATATTGTTACATTGAAAACGACAGATATATGCAAGAAGCAATAAAACATTTATGAAATTATAACTTATGACACTTGACTGCAGTTATTTTAATTACATAATCTAAATATACATATGAACAACATATTTTCTTAATTCTACTTGGGCACCATACAAGAAAGAACCCTTGAATCCATCTTTACGAGGTGAAGGACAACTACAGAAACACTGAAAACTCTTCTAGGCATATAGTTCTCGTAATTTAATTCTAAAATATACAATTCAGTAGTCCAAACCCTCCACAGGAGTCATCGTCGCTTCGATGTAATCAGGTCCAAAAGAGAGTATCACTTTGAGAAGAATATCCATTCACTCCTCAATAGCCCTTCATGGTGAGAGATGTCAACTTTAAATCGACGAGGCAATGTGCGCATCAACTGAACTCGGATTGCCAGTCCAATCAATGTGGCCATGCTGCAATGTGGAATTGTTGGCGTGAAGGACACCTTGATCTCGCTGTTCGTATTATCCACCTGCACGTAAATATCCCTCATCAGCATCAGGAACGTAAACTTTACAGAACGTTTCAAGCCTTCAAGAAAATCAGGAAAAATACAAAGAACCTCACCGAAATCTTGTCCTCTTCGACCACATTCAACTCCTCCAGAGTGAGCGGATGCTCGGGATCGTTGATGTCCCTAATCATATCTGTAATAAAGGCACAAAATCGGAGATAAGCATTGTGATTGATAAACCAGTAACTAAATGCACAAAAATGCACTTACCAAACACTTCTCTCGCGTCAATCTCGTCCACCACTGAGTTGTCGTACTCCTTCAGGGTCACCACTCTCGCTTCGGACTTCTTATGAAGTTTAGGATTCAAGTTATCCATTGTGTATAGATTTGCCTTGAACTTTGAGTAGATAAGATTAAACTTTTTAAAACGACAACAATAAAATAATTAAAGTTCACTCGCAAACAAGATATGTGAGCTCTTATGCGTAGATAAATACTTTGAGGAATTCTTTCAGATTTGAGCAGGGCAGAACAGCTGAAAATAGCCGGGGCAACTTGGTCATCATGATGGGCTCCATTCTCAAAGCAAGCTGTAGCTGTAGGCGGCTTGGGGATGGGGTTGTGAATTGTCTTGCCTCAAAACTTCCAAGGGAAGGAGCTGCCGTTTCGTTATTGACGCTGTATATAATGACTAATGACAACTAGTTATTAAATTGTGAGAAATAGTAAAAATTGGCCTCTGCGAACATTATTACAGAAAAATCTCCATACACAATCCCTAGACAGTTTGTGCTTACCATATCTGCATAATAAGAAAATCCCTGACTACCGCAGATCTTGGAGTACTCCGAAAACTCTGAATTCTACGCACGCCTCCCTTCTTCCCACCCCATTCTCTTGCTCCAAGGGTGCCACTTCGTCTTTGTTCTTGTTGGATGGGGCATCATATTTGTAGTTTAATGTTTGATGCTAGACTGTTATTTTTTAAACTGAAGTCCAAATCTTTCTGTTCAAAGTCCATTGGTGACTTGAAATTTCTGACAAAAGGATAGAATGATTTTACGACAGCCAATTATATATATTTTTTAAATATCCTGATATTTAACACAATGGATGCATTTCGGGTCGGTCCGAATTTGACGGGACCCGACGCGTTACTTTTTTCGGGTTAATTAAATAACGTATGAGCATCCGTGGTCATCTTACAGTTACAAAAAAACCTGTAAAATAGTAATCGTGCAGAGAGATGTGCTTGAATTCCCTTAAAACAATTGAGCTAATCATCATTTTGCGGTATTTTAATAAATCACCAGTTTTATGAGTTACTTGTGCTGTGTGTAGGTACATGAAGTAACATGAGCTTGTACAATCAAATACAGCAACGAGCAGTGCTATATGATTCGAAGAAATTATTTTTAATTGTGAAAACTGCTCATTTTTATTCCCTTTGTACCTCTAGGATTTTAGCTTTGCGCAGAATACGATTTATATTCCGGATGATTTTTGAGCTTTCATATAAAACAAATTGATGCTTACAAATAGCGAACTTGTTAATTACAGTGAAAATGGTGGGGAGGGAGTAAAAAAGGCGAGATTCAGAGAAGAGTGAAATGTGAAACCGTTTAGCTTTGAAAGCTGAAACAAAGGAGGAACAGATGCCTTCATGTAATTTCATCGCTATTTCATTCATTCATTCATTTCAAAGATTCACCTAAAAACTCTATCCGGCTGAGTGCGCATCTTAAAGTGGGAAAAACTTTTTAGGTGCAACAAAACAAAAAACTTGCCGGACCACCTCCAACCACCTCGTGAAAATAAGTTATTATTACAGGAATGTTGAAGCTTTTCATTATTATTGCATCTTGCACCGCATCAGGTCAATCTGACTCGGCTAAAAATACGGAGCCCACCTCTCTGTTCCAACCACCTCGTGAAAATAAGTTATTATTACAGGAATGTTGAAGCTTTTCATTATTATTGCATCTTGCACCGCATCAGGTCAATCTGACTCGGCTAAAAATACAGAGCCCGCCTCTCTCTGGACATTATACTTTATATTAGATTCATTTTTTGTGAAACGGTGAACGATGAATCCAACGGAAAATTAGCATGCTGCCTTTAATTAGAATCTTTCCGTATAGATACAAATGCATACATATTTCTTTCCTCTTGCCCGCACTCATATTACTTGAGTTTGGCAATAATCATTAAAAAGTTTTGAATCAATCATTTTCCCCTATTTCCTGTTGCGTGTCTGTTCAGCATCACAGAGCAAAACACGATGAAAAAAATCATCCGGTTCAAGGAGCCCAAAGAAAGCCTTTCTACAGCTCTTTATCCTCCTGCAAAACGCAAAGATATATCACTCCTTTCAGCTTTCCCCTTCATAACTCAGATTCAACAAGTATAACAATTATCGAACATATTCGAGGAGAGATCCAATGTATCTCAGGGGAGAAGTGAGAGATAAAGTTCACCTATCGTATCTTTGATAATTTTTACAGTAATATAAAAGTACACCCGAAAAAATGTAATTATTTGCGTAAAATTACATTCTCACCGAATTATGCAATTATGCCCAATAGCGTAATGTATGCTTTTTATGCTTTCTAAAATTGACTCCACATTTCGACCCTCTTGAATATACATTTTGCTCGAACATAGCTTTGGATTCAACAGTTGGCTTTTCACGGAAATGCTTGACTCGTATAATTGAATCTTTTGGGGATTATTGTGTAGGATGATGATAACAAAAAGCCACTTTTCAGAACGGCCACAGGATGATGGTGATTGTGAGTGGTGGAACGAACCAAACTCGCATAGTGAACCCAATGAGACGTCATCCGACTTCCGGTTAGCTCTCCCCTTTTTCCTCCCAATACCCACACTCCATTTTATTATGCATGGGTATGCGCATAATATTGCATCTATGAGCTGTTTTTGGGCAAGCTTGCATTTTAATGGTTTATCATTACAAAAAAAATCGTTTTTTGTCAAGTATTTGCTTGGAGGGTGTGTGCATACTAAAGGGAGAGACCATGCAATGTAAACAGAAATGTTAAGAATAGTACATTTTTATGCACGCACGATGCTTTATACTTCAACCAATCAATGAATCATATTACCTCATTGTTGGTAGAAATTGTCAAACAATGCTGATTCATGGGAAAAGTCATTGAAAGCTCAGAGAAAAATATATAAAAATAAGCTGCGTGCTTTTGGTACAGGTAATAATTTATTCTTGTTTCCACAAAGCTAAAAAAAAATATCTCTCATGATATGAGGTCCAAGCCATTCGTGGGATCGTTTCGTGAGTATTTTTTGGGGTGAATGCCAACAAACCTAGATTTTTGTCTGAACTATTATTATAAATGTATGGATAAATAGTTTGTGCTTTATACTTCAACCAGTCAATGAATCATATTACCTCATTGTTGGTAGAAATTGTCAAACAATGCTGATTCATGGGAAAAGTCATTGAAAGCTCAGAGAAAAATATATAAAAATAAGCTGCGTGTTTTTGGTACAGGTAATAATTTATTCCTGTTTCCACAAAGCTAAAAAAAATATATCTCATGATATGCGGTCCAAGCCATTCGTGGGATCATTTCGTGAGTATTTTTTGGGGTGAATGCCAACAAACCTAGATTTTTGTCTGAACTATTATTATAAATGTATGGATAAATAGTTTGGACCCAATGAATGTATATTTATTACGAAGTCCCGAATGACTGAAAAATGTCACGTAAGATTCACCCATACGTAATCTATGGGTACGTTCAAACCATTAACATTACGATAAAAAATTGTTGTCTACCACATCCGTTTTGTGTGAAAGTGGACCTATCAAAATCATACTGTTTATTACACACATGCAATAAAAACTGTAGGCCGAAAGGGGAATATTTATGTATGTAAACCGCATTAATCAACAGGTTACGATTTGCCCTCTTTTCTCCAGTCGAACCTTTGGCGGTTTCATTCATGCCGACAACTTTGTCGTGTCCCATTGGATTGTCCTTATTCCAATTTTGATGAACTGTAAAGTTTCGCCAAGATCAACCTACCAGTTGGTTGATAAATGTGGTTAAGCTCAAAATGCCATTTTAATCGGTAATTCTGAACAGTCGGTTATCTATGAGACACACACTGACCACGACAATTGTAGCATTCATTTTCGTAACATTTTACATAGTATGCTAATAATAATGGTCCATACCTTATACCTATATGCTTATTATTATTACTCCTCTCCAATTCCACTCCACATTCCGTAGATGATTCACCAGAAAACATTGCATTGTTATCACTCCACCTCATCTCTCTCCACTTTTCATTGTTTCACCTCATCATACTCAGAAATCTAGATGATGCACAATTACAGAGTTCCACACAAGTTACCTCACAATCCGACGAGTACGCGCTTCTGCATAAATTTTTAATCATTCATAAGATTGAAAGATGCTACCGCTGATGTCGAGATGAGTGAGCATGATTCATATTCGACCATCATAATTATGGCAGGCTCAACTCAAGCTTGGCGTTTTCATTTCGTTTAAAACTTGTGTGCACCTATAAGCGGGCTGAACCTGCAAAGCAAAATGGCAATGCACCTTGTAAAGATGATACTATAAAAAGCATTTATCAATTGTGCGAGTGATAAGCCCTAATAACTGAAAGTCCTAAAAATGTATGTACTTCTGTTAGATGTGCTTTATATGCAGATAGGTATGTGGAAGTGAGGATACCTGCGTGCTCACAGGATACATTTTTTTACCTTCCTGTTTTAGTAAAATATATTACGAGTGGAATGCATTGTTGTTACTGCGTTATTCCTCAGAGATACATCCATGGACATTTGTACTCGTGTTTTGATGAGGATGATGCCTTCACATATTACAGAGTATCCGTTTTCTGTATGCATCCTCTCGGTGTAAAATTATGCTGATCACTTCATGCCATATTTATCACCTATCTCATCAGTAACTCACCAATAATTTCACTTTGTGAAATGCCTCGTTCAGGTGCTCTCCACAGTTTCTCTCTCGTTTGCAGAGGGAGAGGGAGAGAAAATTGACGGATTATCTCTCTTTAGTCAAAGAGAAAATGTAAGTGAGCGAAAAATGTTTCGTAAAAAAGTATCGTAACAGTGTACATGTCGATATATAGTTTTAAAGATACTTGATAGGTTACATATTCATGGCACAAGCCAAGGAGAAGTTTTTTTTGTCTTGGGTTGTTATCCAGTTCACTTATCTCACATCTTGTTCTTTGATGATTACTTCCTAAAGATGTTCGCTGCTGATGCGTTGTCAAAAAGCATTTTCAAGTGAGCTGCAGATGCTCATAGATTTGTGAAGTGTTTGAGTGTGATGATGTATAAAGTGTGTAGCCCAGTGGCATTTGGTTAAAAACAATGAAAAACGAGCGGTGCATATTTAAGCAAGTTGATTTTTATATGTTGGCCCTAAGCGAGCTCACCACACAAGCAAGAGTGAGAGGAAGGAACTGTGCTTCATCTTAATCCGTAAGTTTTTTTTGGCATGCACTTCATTCTCTGTGTATTTGACATGTGCTCTGGTTACCTGCACTCGCTTTGAAGAATAAAGTTCGGCTCTTTAAAATGTAACAGGTAATCATCATCATCTTACTCTCTCTTTCACAGTTGATGTCCGTTAGGCATCATTAACATATGACGACAGGAAGAGCGAATGGAACGAGCCAAAACGAAACACATGTCATTATTACAAGCTACTTTTTACGGGCTTTACAGAGCACAGAGCATGTTGTTTGGTGAGTTGGTTTTAAACTGTTGTAAATGGATTTGCATGGGGCTCACTCAGACATGGCAGAAGCTCAAGAAAAAATTCAAATGTCAAGGGTATTTATAAGAAACGTATATAAGAGTACCCAATTTTAACTCTTATAAAAACAAAGTTCATATAAGCACGAAGAGTGGCAAGTATCAGCTGCACAAGAGGAAGGAGCTCTGGAAAATTTAATGATCTTCCTCGCATAGATAGCACACGTTCACTTTGAGATGATGCTTGGTGCATCCATGCATGCACATGCCTTCTCTTGGATTATTATGTGGCTTGGTGTCTATGACAGATTGTCAGCTTCTCTCCCTTTAAAAACTGCTGTGCATGCATATTATGGGTTCAGTTCACTCTTCACAAAAATTACCCTCATTACTCCTTAACGCTTGTGTAACACCTATATAACACACAACGCACCTCCTCTTTTTTATGTCGCGAGCGAGTTTCGTTGGATGCTCCGACATCTGAAGAGGTGCCTCTCTCACAATGGCACTTTTTAAAAGTCTCAAAAAAAAGCCAGAGACAGAAAAAAAAGATAGGCTACAATCAAAGGAAAATATCAACATCCTGTTTAAAGGGCTGCATAGCATCTTACCCTTTCACGTAGATGCCAGACCAAAGTCCGTCAGTTTGTCGATGGAAACAGGAGCGCGGCACACTACTTCCTTGCACATGGCGCAGTCCAACAGTCATCCCTTTAAACATGTTTTTTTAGAACGGTTATTTTTCTGCATATTTTTTTCTGTGTAGTAATAAAACTGAAAGTGACTTTATGTACGCTTCCCGTTTTCATACAGCTTTTTCTGCTCAACATGAGAGAACAGTCAGTCATTTTTCAGGGGCAGGGAGGCACTCGAAACTTGTTCCATTGAATTAGTAGACCAACGTATGAACTAGTTGAATAAAACCCATGTACCTTACTCTTGTACAGGTAAAGGTTACTGGGAAGGTGCACAAAGTGGAAAAATGCACTTCCGTTTCCAACCGAGAGAGCGGACAATCCTGCCATGTGCAAGTTTAGCAGAAAACAAAAATCCTTCACTTCCGAAGCGGATGAAGATGACTGACAAATGGGAATGAAGGTGTGCTTATGAGTAATATCCTTCCCTTTGCACACACACCTTTTGTTGTCTCTCCTCCACATTTTGTCTGCATGTCATCCTCATGTGAATGTACAGCAAGTTTACCTGCTTACCTCGATACCATTTTTTATGTCATCAATTTGGTCCGGATAATTTCATTTGTTTCCCCATATGGCCCTTCCCCGCTCATATTTCTTCCTCGCTTCACAAACTCACCCATTGTGAAGGACCACATAAAGCCTAACTGTTTTCAGTGGAGGAAGGGCGAGTTTTTTTTTCAACGTGTTGAAACGAAACAAAGTCAATGCAGGCTTCATCCATCTCAAAAACGTGTAGAGCCTCTCTGCATGGTCTCGTGCTCTTGCGGAGTAACTGGAGCATGTATTTTTATACAATCGTTGTTCCCATATTATCCTTTCATAAGTTGCGTAATGGATGAAATTTGTAGATTTTTATTGCTCTTCTTAATATTCCCTTTGCTCAAATAATCCCGAAATGTGAAAAAGGTCTGTAGCGCATCTAGTAAAACGTATGACTGCTCATAGTCATTGTTCATGATTGTGTAATATGTTGAACATGATACGGATGACTGAAAAAAACGTTTCGAGGGGCACTTCACGAGCCTACTTATTTCCCGTATGATAAAAAAAGAGGAAGACGAGAATTTATCCAAACCGAAAATTCATATATCCCAATAATACTTGGTATGTACTTTTTTCTATAAAAATGTGTGGAAAGTTTTCTTTTTGTTGCTCCAACAGGGTTATTCATATCATCGAATATCAGAGGAAAAAAAATTATATACGTCAAAATGCGTATTTGGTAGGGTTTCCGTTGCTTTTCTTGGCACAGCCGGACATTGCGTATGTACTGTACACTTTGAAACCGAAGTGAGGCATGACTTTAGGATATCATTTTATCATCATAGGTTTCAGGCTCTACAAGGCTTCTTTCATCATAGAAAAATTCGCTCAGGGTAGAAACAGCACGTCAGTCTCAAAGGCTACAATTCTTATTACATTTTTCGTTGTTTAGAGTTTTCTAATTTTTAGCAGAGTGTTGAACTCGTGTCTCATTTCAGCTTCGTGTGTGGGTGAGAGCATGGAGGGAACCGCGTCTGATTTCACAGGTCTATATGTCAGTACGAGAAAAAATAATTAGTGCATCACAACATTATCACATCAGGGAGAGAGATAGGAATAAAGCTGTTTCAGCGTGACTGGAGGAATAATTTACCCGCAGCACATCACATCCAATGGGTAAACACACTTTTTGTCATCATTTCTTTCCAGAATTGTGGGAAAAAAATCTAACCTTTAAGGAGAGTGTTACAACTCTTCATTGAACAGTCGATCTAGCTTTTTGAGCTCGATGTTAGTAGATTCTGCAGACGTGATTGTACTGCCACCCTCGCATTCTCTCACCAATATGCAGATTAGGTACCTAAACCCACCATCTCCCATTTATTTTCCATTGTTTGAGTTGAGAATGCTCGTGTTGTTTGAGAACAGTATGAACCACACGTTTTACACCCATTCTCTACACATTCCTCTGTCTCCGTGTTGGTTTGGTGTTGGAGCACGCTATTATTTCTACAAGCTGTGAATTACAAGAAAAAACTGGAAGATCTGCATTTTTTTCAGAAACTTTTTGAACTTGAACTCTAATTCAATTATGTGGGTTTTCATACATCCTCGCTCTCCGTGCAAAATAACAATACCTACACAGAGAACAATTGTTCTGTATAATTGAATGACACTGCTCTAGTGCTTTGAATGAAGGTGTATGTGTGTGTGCTATTATTGTGCAAAATTGGATTCAAGTTTTCCTCGTCTTTGAACCAATAGCGAGACACTATAAAGTCCAAAGGAGAATGAAGATGACTTTTTAAGATTTCATTTATTCTCCAAAAATACGAAAGCTTGATGATATTCTTATCACAGCAATTGTCGGTGGCTGAAAACATACTAAAATTGTGAACATGTCAGAGAAAACACACGCATAACTACTTTTGTCTTGCTTTGATGATACTCGAAATGAGAGAGTGCACACCTAATCGTATATGCCACTCACAATCAAGTTAATAACACGCTCAGGGAATTTCCCGTGGTACAGATATTGGGAAAAGTTGAGCAGACTTTATCAGTCCATAAAGTTGGAAAAAGTGGAGAAGCACATTAAAAAATGTGATATGTGTCTTTGAACGTGTTTTGTAAAGACGCAAAGGTACCCATTCAGTATATTAGTGTGCACCTAAAGGAGAGATTATAACACAACTTTTTTATACTACCAAAGCCAGGATTTTTGCGTAAAGATTTCTCGTGTACGTGTGGCTAAAAAATTGCACAATGAATCAGATACGCCGACTTGAAATAGAATATAGTCCAGAGAGAGAGAGAGACGGCCAGGATTGAAATCGAGAGGGCATTACGAGAACTCATTTAATTGCTACTTCCTCCACTATCTGCATCTCTCATTTTTTTATTTCATTTTCTTGGCTTGAGAATAGTAATTTTGTGTCCTTAATTAAGCTCATTTTCCCCATTTTTTTACCTGTACAAGAAAAATCGTATACATACATGCATAGTACACTCTGCACATTAGTTCTAACCTTTACCTTTTTTGCCACACATGTTATCATCTCATCATCAGTCTAGCTACTCACATTACAAGTGATGCTCATATTCATTACACTTTTCTTGTGACATGAAGACCTCTTCGCAAAAATACTTCTACGTGAGCATATATATATACAACTTTAAAAAGTTTTACGAGTGAGGAAACTGATTTATCTCGTTACGTCTCTGAAATTATCGTCATCAGGAAAAAGTACATAGAAGATTGAGCGTCGTGCCATGAGTCGTTTTCGTCACTGATTAAGAGTGATTTTTTCCCAGTCGTAAATCCAAAGTACAAATACAATGTGGAAACGAACATGAAGCAGAGGAGTTGATTTTAGTTTGATTACAGGAGAAAAGTTACTTT
>JAHZMW010001567.1:0-15681 GCA_027743745.1 Alloscopus bannaensis | reverse complement strand
CGATCGACTTTACCTGCCTGCGCGACAATGATATGTGTGAATTTCATCGAAACATGCTTATGCAACTCGACTCCCTTCGTTTGCTCAGTTTGTTATAAGTTATAACAATCAATTAGTAACTGCGTTCCGGTTTTTTTAATTGACTCGGATGTTTTCACAGTTTGTGTGTTTACGACAAGTAAACGTTCGTTACCTGCTACCTGTTTGTTAATTTGGCGTTCGTGTACAAATGTCAATTTAAACGATTGAACTTCTGTACTAAACCTCCTTCCTTCCCAATCAAGCAAATCTGTTAATAGAATAGAGTTGTTTGAATGTGAGGAAGATTAATGAAATGGCAATACACAAAGGGGGATGAAGCAGTACATATCTCATGATGTGTGCTTTTAAACAGTGAGCGTATTAATTAAATTACTGCATTTGAAGCTTCAGAATTTCTCTCTTTTCTGTAAAATAATAGTTTAAATTAAATTTACGCATAGTGTGCCAATAGGACTCAGCTCCATTATTTCTCATCGCAAAAACAATGACTGCAAATGTTGACATCGGTGACTGTTGACACCCAGCAGATACGCATATTTACATTAGCTTGTGATGTTTTCCAAAGTGTAATGAACCATTCGCCAAAAGATGAGAGGCTTGAGTAATATCGGGCTTTTTCAAAGGAAATCAAAATGTCCCAAATGCTGCTGTCACAAATTGAAGCGTAAATTACCACTTTATCAATTATCAATTGACTAACAACCAAATGTTCCATGTTGAACTCGATTGAAATGCGAAATACATACATCCGTCACGCCACCTCTAGCACAATCAGAGCATCGGCATTTTATACCACAAAGGAAGTGGGTAGTTTGTGATTTGTTAAAAATGATTGATACCAGCAGTTCACGTACCATAATCTCTACTATTCATCAAGTGATACTTTGATGTAATTTGTGTAGTATCTCCTTACTGCACTAACGCTTCAGCTAAGTCTCACCTTTGTTTCACCGAGATTTTTTTTCATGTGATCTTGACTTTCATTTTTTGTCCTTCGACTTTACAGCCTTTTAACTATCTATAACAATCGTTCAAGGTCATAAAGAAAAGTGTACCATAATCTCCACTATTCATCAAGTGATACTTTGATGTAATTTGTGAAGTATCTCCTTACTGCACTAACGCTTCAGCTAAGTCTCACCTTTGTTTCACCGAGATTTTTTTTTCATGTGATCTTGACTTTCATTTTTTGTCCTTCGACTTTACAGCCTTTTAACTATCTATAACAATCGTTCAAGGTCATAAAGAAAAGGACGTATGCTAATTAATTTAGCAATTGGTTTTAGCACCTATGCAAGTGTGTGACATACTCATTGAAAGCTCTTTCTTACAATTTTTTACCAAAAAAGTTACATAATACTGCGCAAATATCGCGGAATAATGGCAATGTCATCAATAGTTCATCTTGCTACTGTAAGTTTCGCTGTTTGCTCTTCGGAATCTTGATTTTTTTTGTGCTCCGTAATAAGAATCTTTGTCCGTAAAGAAGTTAAACGATCATTTAATGTTTATGATGTGATAATGGGGAGTGAAGGTGCCTGATTTCTTTGCTGATTCACATTCATTTTATGCGGGTTTTCAAGGGAATGTCATCACTGTTTTTGTATATATTGCGATGATGACATGAATATTACTAGCAAGAAATGATGCCATCNTTTATGCGGGTTTTCAAGGGAATGTCATCACTGTTTTTGTATATATTGCGATGATGACATGAATATTACTAGCATGAAATGATGCCATCCATACGACCACCTCGTATTAGGTCAGTCTCACGTTCACTGCGTAAATGTGTTCGTTTAGACCAGCAATAAACATTATTGATGGTCATAGTCTTTTCCGTTCTTGTCACTTGTAACGTTCAAGTGACAATGAAAGATGCGGGAGGGTACGTCACCCCTCCAGTTTAATGACTTGCTAAAGACAGACGAATCAGAATGATTTGAAAGAAAATGCTGTATCGGAGAGTCATCAGCACTGGTTGTCTCACGTATATACGTATCAAGCGTGGTACACTAAAAGAACAAAGTTTTGAGGCTTTTAAAAATAAGTTAGTTGCACGAGACAGAGAATGTGTGATTGGTGTGATGCAGTCATCCAGCCGACACCTGACCAAAAACCGTCTTACGTCAGTTATTCAAATATACCGTCGACACTGGTGAATGTGAACGGGTTATGTCATACTGCAAATCATATAGCACTCCTTCCACATTTGTCTCCTTCCTTGTAGCACACTTACTCTAGAGAAGCTCGTCGCCTCACTTCCTTGGATTTCGAGTCAATTAGCACATAAATGAGAGATTTAAAGGCAATAAACAAGGGAACTCGGGCAAGACACATACAAACAAATGAACGAGCGGTAGGAATTTAATGCTTCTATTTATATACAAACGTGTTCAATCGTCGAACGCTCATACACATCATGTGTTGGAATGTTCATTTTTTACTGTAGCGATTAGGTAACGTTGCGTCGAGAGTATTCGTAAAGAAAGGATGTGAGTTTCTACCGGTCTCGACACAAGTGGTCAGAGTTGTTGAATTTATGAATACTTGATGAAGATGAGCTTCAATCATTAACCAAAAGAAAAAAGTTACTATTTTAAGGTGGCTTACTTTAGAGTTTGAGTTTAGTTGCATCAGGGACAACGACAAGAGAAAGAACTTCAAAAACATTACAGCTCACATCCATTTGCACATCACCCAACTTTCCCTTTCCATTTGAATTACCTTCTTTGTAAATCATGATCCACCCAGTTTAATTAGATTGCAATTCAATGTGATTCAATCGTGATACACATAAATCTGGGAAAATGCAGAAATATACGATTTCGGTGTTGTGTACACTAATGTGCACAGTAGCAGTTGTGGTAGCTAAAAATGGTAACTCAGCACCTTGCCCCGGACTTCCCGACACGGAGGTATGATAGAGAACCTTGATTTACTTCGAAGTACCGCAATTGTAAACTGAATTAAACAATTACTTGTAGGGAATGGAGATTGTGTGCAAAAGTCCTACCGATAACTCAACATTGGACTGTGCCTCTCCAAATCTCGTTCCTAAAGGCACCGTAGCTCAATATCGATGTAAAAGCGGAGGCAGTCCAGATTTCCAAGAGTCAACGCTGAGTTTGCATTTGCAAAGGGAGGTGGAAGGGTTTGCCGAAATTCAATGAGGTTGCAAGTGGATGTGGAGCAAGCACCCTAAGTTTGTCGTTGGCCAACTCAACCACACCTTTACCAGGTTGAACCGCATATTGGGATTATTGCACAATAAATGACATACTCAGTAACTCTCGATTCTCCTGATTTTTTGTCTAAAACAGAGCACATCAATCATGTAATCGTGTATTTCTTTTGCAGATGCTTCTGGCACAACCGAGGCCATGTTGGATAGCATGGGTAGCACAATGAATCAGCTACCAAATCAAGGTGCAATGCAAATAAATGACGCAAGTGATAATAGTACCTCAACCCCGATGAGTGCCTTGCTTACCCCACTTTCAACTCTACCTCTGGTACATATATTCACAAAAGCCATTCAATGTTGTTATTGAATTATCTAAGGCACCACAAAGTATAAAATTGTTGTCTTTCCCAGCCAACTG
Source organism: Alloscopus bannaensis (assembly GCA_027743745.1). Taxonomy (NCBI): domain Eukaryota; kingdom Metazoa; phylum Arthropoda; class Collembola; order Entomobryomorpha; family Entomobryidae; genus Alloscopus; species Alloscopus bannaensis. Next base: position 12,034 of record JAHZMW010001567.1, on the reverse strand, counting down.
TTACTACAAATACAAGTAACGCAACTGTGGAAGATGTTAACAGGGATGCCAAGCAGATTTCGGTAGAACCAGGTCCGTTACATGTGCCAGCAGAAACAGGAAATATTACAGCACCTAATAGTTCAACAACTAGTAATTCCATTTAAGGCAGATATAGAGCTCGATGAGACTATTCACTGTGAAATGTAGTGCTTATCCGTGTAACTCCTTCCTTTTCAGTTGGAAGTGCTCTTACTTCGGAGAGCAATCAAACTAGCTCCACACCTACCTCCGATATATCTAATGCTAGTTCAACCATTTCACCTGATGGGAATTTGACGAGCTCCTCCACTCCATCAACGGACGGGTCGCAAAGCCCAGAAAATGTGTCTTCAACAACTGCATCCTCTGACATGTCTAGCTTGGCCACAACCCAGCCCCCTGCGGAAAACATGAACGCTTCGGTCTCCAATATCCCACAGAATCTGGAAGCAAATTTCTCAACTGAAGCTTCTTCTGGTATGTCCAGCCTTGGTACATCGCCTGCGCCGGAAGAAAATACGACCGGTTCCTCCAACATGACGGGGGAAAACCTTGAAAATTCAACATTAACGGTATCCGCCTCCTCTGACAATGCATCTTTAACAGCTTCATTCCCCTCTGAAAGTGCATCCTCAACCATGTCCCCCTCTTCAGAAAATACGTCCTCAACTCTATCCTCCTCATCAGACAACGCTTCGTCAGCAACGCCGACATTAAATACATCAAGCCTTGGTACGACGCTACCTCCAGCAGAAGGAAATGTGAGCCGTTCCTTCTCTTCAAGTCCAAATTCTGAGAGTTCATTGCCCACAGTGTCATCTGATACTTCCGCCCAGAGTACTACGCTTGCCCCTGAAGGAATTATTTCCAACTCCTCCATTCCAGAACTTATGTCATCATCACGTTCTGATAATACCTCGTCAACTGCTTCATCTTCAGAGGCTTCAGTAACTGGTATAACCTCTTCCCCGGATGCAAATCAAACGACCTCTCCCACTCCCTCAAATCTCGACAATTCCTCGTCGACTGGGTCGCCAGCGGACACATCCAGCGCCATCACGACCCTCTCATCAGAGGAAAGTACGAGAAGCCCTGAAAACAATTCAGCATCACCGTCGTCGGAAACGTCAGGCATTGCTACGACGCTCTCCCCAGGAGGTTGATAATACCACGTCAACTGCTTCATCTTCAGAGGCTTCAGTAACTGGTATAACCTCTTCCCCGGATGCAAATCAAACGACCTCTCCCACTCTCTCAAATCTTGACAATTCCTCGTCGACTGGGTCGCCAGCGGACGCATCCAGCGCCATCACGACCCTCTCACCAGAGGGAAGTACGAGAAGCCCTGAAAACAATTCAGCATCGGAAACGTCAGGCATTGCTACGACGCTCTCCCCAGGAGGAATTACATCGACACCCTCTTCGAATTCTGATAACACCTCATCAACTGCAGTCCGCTCGGACTTGTCCAACTTAGGAACTACGTTATCTCCAGAAGGAAGTACGACTGGTTTGCCAACCCAAGCAAATTCTTCCTCAGAAAACCCTGACAGTAGTTCATCAACTCCAAGCTCTTCCGATACCACCGGTTTCGTTACAACATCTAACCCTGTTGAGAATAATATGACTGGTTCTTCCATTCCAGAAACTCTGACCTCACAGAATCCTGACAACACTTCAACCTCTTCAAATGCACCAAGCCTCATTACAGCAATTACCCCCGATGAGAATACGACTAGTTCTTCCACTCTGGCCAGTATGCCATCTCAAAATCCTGATAATGTCAGTTCTACTACATCCCACCACAGACCTGTCTAGCCAAACAGCGACAGTTGCCCCTGAGGGCAGAATGCTAAACTTCTCCACCTCTTCAGAAACGTCGTCCCCAAGTACTGATATTGCTTCGTCAACTGGATCGGCCGACATGTCTGGACTAACCACCACCCCTAATCCAGAAGGAAATGCGAACAATGGGTCGACTTCACTGAATGTTACGAGTCAAGGTCCTGAAAGTTCCTCCTCTACTCCTTCCTCCAGTATGCCCGACGGTTTAGTTACTACACTTACCCCTGAAATGAATATGAATAGTTCGACTGCTTCACAGCCTGAAGGTTCCTCTACAATGAGTAGTACACCTGCACTTGAAGGGAGCTCCTCATCTCTCAGCTCCGAAAGTCCGGTGTCTACGGAAGCACCACTTTCTGGTATGTCTAGCCTTGCCCCTGTGTTTTCTCCGGATGGTAATGTGACGGATGCATCTTCGCCTACTTCAGCATCGCCAACCTCGACTTCCGCAGATAACATTACATCCACCGAACAGACTGTTAACGCAAGCATATCCGCTTCCTCCAGTCCCCAACCAGATACAACGAACATTCCTGTTGTAGCTTCCGAGGGCCCAGGTCAGGTGCCCGAGCCCACAATAACGGAAATGCCCAAGTCTGGAGATTCCAGCCGACAGCCCAAAGAGCTCAATGTGACAGCGTTTGCTCAGGTTCCCACACTAGAGGCTCCGAAGGGATCCACAGAAAATAGCACAGATACACCAACCTCTGGAGGAAATGTAAAAGTGGTCGGAGCACCCCTTCCATCCACTCTGTCAGAAAATCCGGACACTGGAAGTTTTACAGGTTTACCATCTAAATTTGATTATCGTATGTAAACTATGATACTTCCTTCCAAGGAAGGATTTCCAACCCATATAATGATAATATGCGGAATTTTAATGCAAACACTTTTTAGCCTTCCAAATGAAGAGCTTGGAACTACATAATGCTCTGCGGCAGCAGCACAAATCTCAGCCCCTGAAACTTAATGCTACCGTAAGATGTTCATTTATCCACACTAGCCACGCTACAAAATAATCCTTATTAAACATGTCCTTAGCAAATTTCCCTCTATTTCTGCATCATGCAGCTCAATGAGATTGCCCAGCAATGGGCAGACACAGCGATTAAGGAAGAGAAACTGTCGGTGAGTCCCGGGAAACGTAGGTATGCTGAGAATATTTACAAAGTGTCAGGAGGAAAACCGCCCACGCAAGAAGAGGCAGTGGACCTGGCGTTTCAGAGCTGGAATAAGAGTGCTAAATACTTTGATTACGAGCACCCCAAACCCACTGCATTCTCACAAATGGTCTGGAATGACTCCACACAACTCGGAGTGGGAGTTGCAAGTTCCGATTCGAAAACCATCGTCGTCGGTGTTTATTTCCCCCGTGGAAATGTGCTCCTAATCAACAAAAAGCTGAACTTGGATCCAGCATATTTCTTCAAGCGAAATGTTTTCCCATGTGAGGACAATGCAACAAGCTCCACACCTGCAACAAACAGCAGCGATGCTATTTCCACAACCTTGTCATTATCTTCAGTGACCCCCACAAGCACTGTACCGACTTCCCCAGCTGCGTAAAATGTATTTTCTGCTGGTTTAGATCTATAGCAGAGAGTCATAGAATGAAACACATATTTCATGAAGCGCGTTGTATTTACATCTAACTTATCACGAAAAACGACTTATCGATTTTATCGAATCTCACTCAATAAAGCCATTTTCACACAACCAAAGCTTGCAATTCATAGAGAATTTACTCTCGTAACTCAAAACCCTCCGTAAAAATCACAAGTGCAAACCCTTCCAGGCCTGCACTAAACTCGGTGGCACATATGCATTCGTTTCTCTTAGGTCAGCTATTGTTTCCTTGCGTTCGAGGTTATGCAGGATAACCCGTTTGATGAGACTGGACGTTTGGAGAACTTTGTATAAGCTTTTCTCTCAGAAGAGCCTGGTTCCGTTTGTACCTAGCGACGACTCTGTCGATGTACCCATCCGCCTCGTCAACGTCCGCCTCATTACCATCCCCACCTACACGCTTCTGATTTTGTTTCCTGTTGTAGTCTCCGTGACTTTCTTCATCAATAGTTGCTTGTGACATGTTACTTTCTTCGTCATTGCTTATCCTCTTGCTCCGTCTTTTAGCCCCTTTGTGATGTTGTACTTCATGGTTGTAGAATAAGGAAATTTCTATACTCTAAGTATTTACATGACCAGAATAACATTGCTGTTGTAGATTAGGTACCTGGAATTGGCGGAGGGAGGTGCTTCATGTCTTCCACAATCGGTTTCAGAACCCGTGTGGCGTTGAAAAGACTTTGATGACTTTCGTCAGGACCTCGTTGTCGCTTTCGCTTCACGAACGCGACCCACAGTTTAAAGTACTTTTTCATCAAGTATTTAGCTCGCGTCTTTCTTCATCAATAGTTGCTTGTGACATGTTACTTTCTTCGTCATTGCTTATCCTCTTGCTCCGTCTTTTAGCCCCTTTGTGATGTTGTACTTCAAGGTTGTAGAATAAGGAAATTTCTATACTCTAAGTACATGACCAGAATAACATTGCTGTTGTAGATTAGGTACCTGGAATTGGCGGAGGGAGGTGCTTCATGTCTTCCACAACCGGTTTCAGAACCCGTGTAGCGTTGAAAAGACTTTGATGACTTTCGTCAGGACCTCGTTGTCGCTTTCGCTTCACGAACGCGACCCACAGTTTAAAGTACTTTTTCATCAAGTATTTAGCTCGCGCTTCTGTTTTCACTTGCTCTTGATAATTGGCCACTGCGCATAATGTTCAAGAACATTGAAAGCAACCGATTTCATAGCATTTGCGTTTGTGTAAATCATTATCACCCGTCAGTCAGTTGTGACGACGGGGGAAGGGGGAGATGGTATGCATACAGATAGCTTACATGGATTCTTTCGGCATTCTGTAATGTACTCGGCATATTTTTTTAGCCACGTACTCCTGTGTCTCTTCAAAGTTTCATCTACCAATTGATACATGTCATCAATTTGATCATCCCTGGCCACCAGAACTGCAGCTTGATCAGCTTTCTAATTTAAAAAATAAAAAATATCTTACAATTAGTAAATTTGAATTTTCCATCCCTTCTTTGAATATATCAGATACCCTCCTTACATATCTCTCGAAGAGTGCCAGCCTCACAAACTTGTCATATTTTGTGACATAATCGTTCTTTATCTCCGCGTACGCAATTCGAGTTAAGGTATTCTTTTTTCTTCGAGCTTCCGCCGCCAGCCCTTTCTGTCGGGTTGTGTAAGCATTCCAATGTTTCAAGGTGTATTTTCCCATTCGCGTAACTTTCTGCTTTGCTTTGAACGCTTCAATGTCTCGTAATTTTTCATGCCAATTCTTGATATTTTCTTCGTACCTGTTGTTTCATAAGTAATATTACTTTGATGTGATAATCCGTGAATGAATGGAAATCGGAGAAACTTTATATTACGCTTGACTCTTTGTAATTTCACAATCTACAATGATTATCAAATGTGTCAGCCACAACTTAATACTAATCTCACTTATTACGTCTCGACTTGGCATAAGCAGCATTAATTTTCAAATGTTCTAATTGAAAGTTCTTATGCTCGTCAAGCTGTCGCTGTTTCCTCCTAGCAAATACAGCTCTGCTGAGATTCCTTTCTAAATCTTTCATTGCCTCCTGCAGATTTTATATAATTCCCATCATAAATCAAAGAGAGGACCCTGTTCGATTAATCGCGTAATTGTAATTTTGTTATCGAGTGAAATTTTCCAATTTACGTTGTCATCTATTCGTCTTTTCACTTGATCATTGAATAGTTCGCCCAGGTAGGATCGGTAATGATTGAATTCGTGAGCATCACATAAAACCTCACCACGTTCATTAATTAGCTTCTGCTTCCGCAAAAGCTTTAACACACCGGGTTTACTCAAGTACGAGGCACAGTGCGGGTCATGCAGCGCGGAGTAGCTGAACGTGTTCAGAACTTTCCGTTTATTGCTAGGATCGCTGACATCGAATTCCGGTTTCGCTTTGTGAAGCTGAAAAGAAGTACGCAAAAATCTCAAAAGGGACCACTTCGGGCACTTCCAATGATTGACCTAACCTTTTTCCCTAAAAGTCCTCGAGTATAGTATACGCGACCTTGAGTTCGATGTCGAATATCCGGCAGTTTGATATTTGGGGTAAGATCTTTCCAAGTATTCAAGGACACGGGAGGCGTGACCCCCTCCGGTCGATTCGTAAGGCTTCTAATTTTACTTACTTCGCTTTGCTTCACCCCGCCCCTTCGTACACATTAATTTATGCACAGTACTACTACTGAAGCACTCGCTAATTATTTGAAACCGAAAGCAAAGCAACCATGAGCAAACCTGGAGTATAAATCAGGTTCCTCCTTGGCTCTGTAGACCGGGGGTATGTCAGCCTCGTAAGACGCAAGGACTTGGGCGCATGTGAGTTTGTCGGGATCTGGCACACTGAAGTATTCCTGAAACTGAGAATACTCGCTTGAACTTACAGAATCGCTAAAACCATCCATTATTAAGCAAGATAAAAAACTGCTTGGCCTTGTTGGTTCAAAGTTTGTACAAAAATACATACAACTCGTGTCTGCTTTCAAAATACAAAAGACTGGTGCAAGTTATGTACGTTGTGCATGATAAATGTAGTAAGTCCCGGCTTATAAGGACTTCTATCACCCCTCTTCGAAGATTATTCTAAAAACACAACTCCATTCGGGATCAGGTCAAGTTACGTTAGGAACTTTCCCTATCAGTATAACATCAAATATGTACATACTCAAAACATTACCACATCGCCTGGCTGGAGAAAAAGGCAATAAGAAGTTATATTCATTGTATACACCTTTATTACTACCGGGATCAACATTATAAAACAACGCAATTAGTATATATCTACTGACAAATCAACTAAAACAATAGTAATCTAACAGTCCAATGCTTTAGCAAAAAATCATCCGAAGTCGGTCGGAAGTTATTTACAGTGGAGGATAAAATAATTTACAACTCTTCATCAAACGGGTGGGCTCCTCGCACCTTTTTGGCTTTCCCAGCTTCCTGATGAGCTCTTTGTGCCACCAAAATGGTCTCCACCGGAACTTTTCTGAGGACAAGACTCATTGCCGCCTCCCTCTCTTCATCCTACAAAACGATCGGGATGGCTTACCATTAGTATCAGACATTTCACAATCCCACATCATCAAATATTGAACGTGATTGGCCAGCTTACGATTTCTCCGACGATCACAAGGTTGTCCCCCCGAATACAGCATTACGCAAGATCAAGTTGGAAAAGTGGTCCACACTGACAAGGATGCCAACAATGACCCGTCCATCACGTAAAGTGACTTGAATTTTTTCTACATTTACGAAATAAAAGCGGATAACGTTAATATATACTTTATATTATACCAGTACCTTTTCAACTCTGCAAGTGACAAGGGTTATATATCCATATATACAGCAATTGGTAAATAGTTAATCATCACTCACTGTCAACCTGATCATAAAGATTGGCACATCCCCGTAAGACGTCAGCATTAGGATCTTCTACCGGCTCTTGGTCAACGTCTCCAACGAAGAAGCCGTGGATTGAAGGGTCGAGATTTTCATTTTTAGACTTCAAAAAATTTGGGTATTCCCGATCCTCCTGATCTCGCTGGACGGATGTACACCTTGGACCTCCATATTGTCCATAGAAGAAGTTGCCACTTACCGAAACAGCTTGAGGAGCGTTGTCACTGCGGAAATCAGCCATTACTGAGGCTTATTTACTCGTTATTACAAAGAAGTACTTCAAATTTTTCAACTATTTGAATCTAGTCTAAATTCAATGTCTAAGGTGATTCCGTCGGCAAAAGTGATTAGTGCACGCTCTACTTTTGGAGTCCTTTGCGACGTGAAGAACAACCGAAATCGACGTCAAAGCTCGGAGAATTGTAGTAACAAGTAATAACTACTGTTATTCATGAAGTCAGGAGAAGTACATTTAGAGTACAAGTTTTACATAAACTCGAACAGCTTTGCACTGTTTGCATTGCATTGTCGTTTCACGAATTACAAATACTCGCAAAGGATTTGCATAAATGCAAAGTGGCGAGGGTGATTTGTTCATATGCATTGATTGAGGCAGTGAACGACTATGCTTTGGTCCACGTCTTCCAGTGTAATGAAGGTTTATGGATGCATGCCAATTGCCAAGGCTCAGTCATAATTTGATAAAATAATTTCGTAGAAATTAGCATACATGGGAGCATTTGGCGGTAAGTGACCATTTCATAGTGACAACCGGCTAGCTAGATTTACTGGCATTTTACTAGGATTGTACGAATGTTTACAGAGGTTATCCAATTGATTTGTCGCAGGAGTAGTGGAGTAAATTTGGTGTTACAATGCCCATCACTTGTGTCAGTAGCATAGTAACTGCGCTTTTAAGACGTCGTTTTCTTGATAAGACGAGTAATTAAAGATTGATAAGGGTTCGGGGGTTGTATTGTGCATAGAATGGAAGTGTGTGTATGGAGTATGGCAAGAGTGTATGAAAACGTGTGAAAGATGGAGAGTGTGAGAAGGGTTGTATGTATGAGAGAGTGTATAGTATGAAAAAGTGTGCAGTATGGAAAGAGTGTGTGGAGTATGGTACTATAGCATAATGTGTTTTCTGCTCGTCAATATATAAGATTGTATGCATTAGTGTGTAAAATATGAAGTGAAAAAATCACAATGTGCAAAAGTTTTTGCGCGCAACAACTTAACGCTCGACAATATTGATAAAAAACTACTTTACTGATAAAAAACACATCTATTGCAATTAGTGTGGACAAATGAGTGGTAATTAGTATGCAATAATGAGAGTAAGTAAAAGGTATGCAATTCCCACTCGGAGACAATCACAATTGCTGGCAAGAAATGCCCTTTCAGCTTGCATTTCTTTGCAGTATCTTCTCTCTTCCTTCAACACTGCACAAATCCGAGAATGATTACGGGCAGGATTTTGCTCCAGCCATCCTTGCATGTCGAGTTGGCGTTCTTCATGCACCCGTTTTCCAATTAAATCAGCTCGGCAAAGCGTCATTTCAAAGCGATATTTTAACTTGTCCGATTTCTAAAAATATAAGGAAAAGTGCATATTGCAATTTTCATGCTTTTGTTGTATGTTGTGCAAAGAGTCAATTTATTTGTAATTTACTGGTAATTAAGCTTACCTCGCAGTTGAATGTGTAATTTTCAAAGGACATCTCTGAATACACAAAGAGGCGCAAGTCTGCTTCATTTTCCAGAGAAGGGATGGTGGGGGAGATTGGTGAGGAAGATATTGTTGTAATTATGCTTGTAGGGTGAGAAGTGGACGATTCCGAAGGCTTGGTTGTAAAAAGTGGTGCTGTAGTGCTTGTTATCCTAATTTCGGGAATGATATCTCGTGTTGTACCTTCAGGTGCAAGCGTGCTTGATATTGCTGAAGGAAGTGCGGTTGGAATGATGGTTGTAGCAGTCGTAAAGATTGCAGCGGGTGCTTCCGTTTTTGCGATGATGCCTACGTCTAATGTGATTGTTGACGATTGCGTGGTTGATGATAATGATGGTGAGGAGCTGCTCGTTATCCGATATTCGGGGTTGGCGAATGATGTGGCGGTTTCAGCTACAGAAGTGATTTGGGAAGAAAGTTGGTGCGGCAGTTGTGGAGCGTGATGCTGGAACTTTCGTTTTCATTGTTGGATAATAAGTGTAAGGAGTTGAATGTTGCGTTGTTTCAAGAGTAGGTGATGTGGTGGTCACTGTTTGGAGTTTGCTAGTGGTAACAATGATTGGAGTTTCTGTTGTAATCGGTGTCGATTCCTTTTTCAGAAACAACATTGCCTCTGCCGCCTGACACTGCTTTTGTGAAATAGCTTTCAACTTAATTCCAGAAACTTTTGTAAACTTTCCGTCACACTTTACTCCATCACGCGTGATGAAAAAAGCACAAGTATTTTGTATGCAATCTATGCATGTTTGAAACTGCGCACATCCCCATACTACAAAGGGAAAAAGTACAAAGAGCAATATATGCTTCATTTTTCTTCAGGTTTGAGACAAAATGTGCTGAATGCATAAGCTCCCAAAGCATACTGATCACATTTAAATAAAAAGCAAGAAAAGACAAAATTGTTCGAATACAATTTGAGCAGGATTATATATGACGTATTTTATTTGTTTATTCATAATTCTGAAGTACATCTGCCTCAGCTTGCTACTCAAGTTTCTACTTTTCTACAGTTCAGACTACGTACAAACTACAACATTTGTCTAAATGTCACGCTTGGTTTTAGCATAATTACTTGTTTTGATGATGTTTTCTACGTCTGGAAGCTGCGTAATATGTACAGAAAAACATGTAATATGAGACTGCCCGCTTTACCCAAGATACGTGGTGACAAATATATGTACCTTTTACAAGCTGTCACGATTGTCCATGCCGATACGAGCAAGCTTCTCTTTGTACTCTTCTTCCAGTTGAAGGCTTCCACTCTGCTCTCGTTTAGTTTTCAAGTAATTAAATTTGCCAACCTTATACAAAGCACGCGTCATACTCTTTACCAAATTCTCAATGACACTAGGACATTCTCTGACAGAAAAATTCGTGTTGTGCCCCACATTCGTGTGAGACTTTTTATAAAATACAATCGTGCTGAGTCCACTCTTGAAGCAATCAGCGTCGAGTTTCAATGTATTTGCTAGGACATTCTCTGACAGAAAAATTCGTGTTGTGCCCCACATTCGTGTGAGACTTTTTATAAAATACAATCGTGCTGAGTCCACTCTTGAAGCAATCAGCGTCGAGTTTCAATGTATTGGACTCGAGCATGTTACCTCTGTTGTGGTAAAAATAATGAGAGTTCCGAAGTGTGGATTCATCCAAAACGTCTGGCTTCCCATTATATCTGTCGTGCATCACTCCATAAAAATCCATGAGGTCCGGAGAGAAGAAAAGCTTGATAGTTTCCACAGCTTGCAGTACGTTATCAAATGTGGGTTGTTCAGATGCATTTGATGGTTTAAAACGCTTCTCTGATTGTTGTCCTTCCAAATTTGCTGCAGCGGATGTTCCAGGCTGTTCGCTTGTGGTATCCATTCGCACAATGGGAGGAAGACGAGTCACAGGCTTACACTGCGTGTCCCTTCCAATTTCCCCGAATCCATTGTTCACATCAAATGGGTAGTCGCAAAAAAGTTCACCAGGATTAATCCGTTGTTGCAAAATGTGTGTGATTTTGCCAACTGCATTTAAAATTACGCCTGTACCCGGAGAATACACCACTCCTGGGTAAAGCATAACTTTAGCAGGAAAACGGGAGCGAATTAAACGGCGTCGTGCCCGTTGTAACTCCCCAGCTTCGGTGATTGATGACAGCTATTTTTTCTTCGTGTGACATGTCGCGAATTGCATAAGCCATTCCTTCGACATTTTGGAAATTCTCCGTGTCGAGATACTGGGGATTGAGTGTCATCAATTCGGGAGCTTCATGCTCTTCTCGCATACGCATGTCGCAAATTTCCGAATTGACGGTGAATCTTGGATCCTGTTTGAAGGGGATGGCCTCCATCACGATGGGTCCCTTTAAATATTTTTCCTTCGCAACTAAAATTTAAATTAAAACAGTTAATGACTTTTGAATTTTTCTATTATGACAACTATTTATAAATACAAATCTTACTCATGTTCTTCACTGCAGTGAACAATGTCGGCTGGACTCCTAATTACGACTGTAACATTGTCGCAATTTACAAGGCCTTTTATAGTTTTACTTTTTGATTGTTGCTTCCTGTATTTGTCAAGTATTGTTAAAAGTCTATTTTAAAAAATGCAACAATCAACTTGAAACCTAATTACAGGAGAATCATCATCTCTCTGAAAAAGGAGAATCATCATCTCTCTGAGAGCTTTTCAGAAAGATAATGCATTGACTGACATGATCATTAGAATTTTAAAATGCGTCGAGTATCTGCCCCCGGACAATGAGTGCATAACGACTTGGAAATGAACAGACGCAACGATACGCGTGCATAAAAGATGATCATAAGAAACAATTGTACATGCACTAATTACAGTTGAATTATGAGCAGAAAAACGGTAATGTTGTGGAAGTGCATGGCGTGGGTTTTTCTCAGTCGGGTGAA
>JAHZMW010001566.1:0-21003 GCA_027743745.1 Alloscopus bannaensis | reverse complement strand
GTATAGAAGCACTATTATCTAAGATAGGGTACATATCTCAGGAGGATATTATTATTATAGGTTGATATGCTGATAACCCTTTGGATGTAATATCCAGGAAAATTGCTAGATACGATTCTCCTGCTCAGACAGTTGAAAAAAAAATGTCTGGGAATGTACAGAAGTTAACTTTTGAAGAGGGATATGCATATATTATTACGTATTTCTATGTATATAAACCCATTCAACGATTATCACTTTGTACTATTATCGCGTTGATTCAGATTGAAAGACGGAGGAAAGTGGCAAAAAAGACTCACTCTTCGGAGCCCCGCGTGTGTACGTGTGCGTTTCGTTTCTTTTTGTTCCAGCTTATATAACACAACTGTTTCTGTGATATTGCGTCTCACACGGTAAATCTGGAGCGAAAGTTTTGTGGTGGCACTAATGTATGATATTACAGACAGGGGCGACGACTAAGGTATAATCAATCTTCCGCCCGACTCTCGCAATCTTAAAAGATGGAATAAGATCCATTCATAATATTTTTTGCACATTAAATTTCTTACATTTGTCAAAACATCAAATCCACTATTTGAAGACCGAAAAAGAAAGATGGAATGTCGAAGTTAACTGTGCATGTGTACACGTATATCTGTCAGTATTCAGGGAGCGCAGACAGATAATATCATGTGTGTGATTCGTTCGCATTTATATGCTTTTACTTATTTTGAGTTTTGTGCCACCGCCATTGGAGTAGATGAAAACATCAAGTTTTTTCTTCATTTCTTTCTCTTGGGTCGAAAGCGAACTCCAGGGTTGCATGCCCTCTGGAAAAGGGTGCAAAAAGAAGAATAAAAGGAATAATGTACATTGTGTGTGCGAGTATGAAATGATGATATTGATGATCTTTGTGGATACAATGCACACACATCTTTCACATTTCACCTATATGCTATTCTGAGAGGAGTCGTCTTGAGTGGTTTCGCTCTCCATTGTAATCTCTAAACGTACAACGTGTGTATACCTTTTTCTGTCTCTCTCCTGTGTTTTGGTTTACGTGAAAATGTGTATACTATCATTACTTGGGGTTTGCTTTACCTTTATTGTATTCTTTGGAGAGCAAACTGGGAGAGAAAGTTATCAGCAAAGAATATGAATCTTTCCGGCGCACTACGTTTTTCCCTCGCGCTTTCCTTCTGTGAATGAAAGAAGACTGACAGCGTCGTCAACTTGACTGCTTTTACTTACTGTTGTTAAAGTCAACTCTTTGTTGCTCTCTCACAAGGCCCGCAAACGCAATACCTACACATGATACATTATTATTGGTGTGCTTGCTTAGAATGTGTACAGGCACTAAGTGCTTTTTCCTCTGATTCAGACTTTTGTAAATAAGACTTCTCATATCGACTAACAGTCGTGTGATTTTATGAATAGAGCAAAAATCTTTGGTAAAGGATCGACAAAAAAAGGGAGTGAAAGTGGGAGAGGAGCAGCGAAGATATAGAAGACGTTTATCAAAGGCTTTGTAATGTAGCGCTGGAAAGAAACGGCGTTTTTCTTGATTCTTTACTTTTTCTTCGTGTAGTAGCGAAATGTGTAGCAGTCTGTCATAATTTTTTGGAGCACATTACTCATTTCATGGGAATTAAATGGGTACGTAAGAACGTACTTTTGATTCCAAGATTTTTTATCCTTGGTATTATTTATTCTGATTGGATTGATGATAAGCACAATATGGCTCAGATCGAGAAGAGTTGTGATACGAGGTACATATGTACATACACATTCGCTAGTGATTATTGGTTGAGAATCTACTTTCTCTGGAAGGAAATAGATTGAAGTTCATAAGCGGATCCCTGAATTTTGTATAACGGAATTGTGCCATGAGTGAACACCATATTCATACATTATTGTACAATGCTTTGTAATGAGCACGGTTTCGTTTTTTTCGCAGCGAACATCATGTATTACTTCATATTATGATTGTAACGATTCGAGATGAAAGATGAATTGAATGGCTGATGGAAAATGAAATGAATCTTTACAAGATGATATCGAGCTTTGACATCGGAGAGAGATATTTGTATGTTATATCTACATCTCGCTACTCTCTCACCCTCCTCCTGTGTGTGGGTGTCACACTCGGATGGTTTCAATTTTATTTCATTATATCACACGAAGCATGACAAATTCAGTTTTCCCCCTCTCTCGTCTCTTTTTTTATTCGAAACAAAAATTACGGGAGAGAAAAATAAGTTTCTACTCACTTTCCTAATTTGAGGGAAGTAAACTGTAATAATGATATGATTAGGCTCACGACCCAGGTTTACGCGTACATGTGAGTTAAGACGCAATAAAAGTGCAAAGCACTATGTGCATGCACAATTGTTGGATTCGTGGAACTCGCATCTTTTTACTGGGAGTTGACTCGAGTTTGTCACATTAAGGTATTCTGGTTGTTAGTCTGTTGTTCGTGCGTGTCACTCACATGTCCTTCTCTCTTCGCATAATGTATGCATGGCTTGGTGTGTCTTGCTACTTGCGCCAAACGGTGGCATTTAGAAAAATGAAGTTGGAAATCCAACTCTTCTTCCTTCTACTTCCCTGAGAAATGTAACGTATCAAGTGTACGTAACTTATGACATGGTTGGGTCTGCATATAACTCTGACTATGAGATGCAGCGTGTGAGAACTACGAACATTTACAGTTTGCAGTATTCTCCTTTCTCTCTCTCAAGTCTTTTAGTTGAAGGTGGCGTAGCTCAAAGAGTTTCACTTTGTGAATGGCATTGATGCAAGTAATCTTTCCTGATCGCTATTCTGCAGAAGAATAATAAAGTCATCCCCTCCGCCGTTTCGATGATGATCAGATATTAATGAGATCAGCTTGAAATGATGCCATGAAATTCCGACCAACTCTGCTTTCTCTTTTCGTTTATGTCGCTGGGGAGGAAGCCTGCAACACCAGCCACAGCTAAAACCTTTCTTGTATGAGATACATTTTATGTATTATAACTTGTGTGAGATTCCCATCTTTCTAGTATCACATCTAGACAACTCCTTAATGTATATGGGAGAAAGTGTTGAAAATTTCACTGGGAAAGGCTAGCCGAGCATAAGCTTCGTGAGGTGGTTTGTTTTTAATAGAGACAAATTATTAATGAACGACACCATGTCGGCCTAGGGTAATGTGATAATTAATCTATTCAGAGTGATTAAAAATCCCATGCATGAAATATGAATTAATTACTTTCATGTCAACCGCTCCTAACGATGATGGCTGACTTTGTGGTGACGGTTTTGATTCTGATGGTGACGGTAACGGTAGTATTAAGAAGTATGGAGGTTTAGTGGGAGGCATGAGATCAAGCCTACACCACACTACATTACACATGTTAATCGTTGAAAGGCACATATTATGCAGACATGCACGGAATTGATGAAGTGATTAAAAGGTCTCGGAGTCTTTGATGTACTCTCTGAGGAGACTGTGATTGTGAATTTCTTAAGCAATTTATACCATAAGTATTTGATAAAGTATTTGAAATACTAATTGTATGTCTATCGAGGATGTCGTCTAGTAATCTGAAAACTGCATACATTCTGCATAGTCTCTTTTGGAGCTCTTGTTTGCCTTAACACTTTTTAAGATTAGGAACATGTTCGATTAAATATGCGGATGGTAGATAGTGTATCACTTAGGATGTGCCCTTGTGTTGGCGTTTTATTGTCTTTCTCGAATAGATTGATTAATATTCCATTAAGATTCCGCAGTGATTGTGATTAATTATGTCTAGCGGCCTAGACTTTTGCGTCGTGGAATGCGCGTGAAAGTAGAAGATAACTTGCTTCAAGGCGAGACGCTTGCTCATTGCTATCACTGGATTTTAATTTTGAAGCCTTATTATGCTTGTACTAGGTGTAGACTGGCGGAATCAATACCGACAGTCAATGGATTAAAAATTCTAAATGCTGGCTCCTATTTAGAGTCTAAAATGCTCATAGGATGCATAGTTTTGTGGTTTGAGAGTACAAAACTCATTGCGCTGTTGGTTGAAAGTTGCGTACAACCGCTTCAGTGTTTTGCTTCTAGACGCAGATGGAGCATAGTCTAAAATTAATTGAACTTTGTTGTCTTCAGAAGTGTCATCTAAAGAAGGTAATTTAGTATACATATTTATATGACACCACCATTGGTAATACTAATGGTACAATAAGGTCGTTTGCAGCTTAAGGTTGGGGTAAGCTATCTTCTATATAACTTATCTTTGAATTTCAGGGGTCGCATAAGGAAAAGAATTGAGGCTTTGAAGAATGGTACGACAGTTTTGGATACACCGAGTCCATGCTCGTCTCTCGGTGAGGGGCTTGACGTCTTTCCAGGAAGTGATGAATCACCGTCGGTAAGTTGTGGAATTCATTTTTTTCTGCGTGTAGTAAAAATTCCAGTTTAATTCTGCTGTTGGGAGAAATCCTGGTAGGAAATTTTTTATGATTAATGAGTTTTCTCCTTTGCAATTGCACACAGGTACTGCACAGTTTCTCACAACTTTCTCCAGACTTTCGTCCCCGAGCGAGTTCAAATGCAAGCTCTTGTGGGGGTCGCCTGAGCCCAATCCTTGGAATAAATGAACCCGTGATAGATCTTCATGACAATCAGGTTCCCCCAATGTCCCCTTGGAGTATTGATTATGTTCCTTATCCATCTAGCACCAACTCGTACGGGTCGACGAATTTGACAAGTTCACATGATCGGTTTGGAACGGAGCAACTTGCTGGAAGTCTTGCGAATACAATGAAACTTAATGATACCACTTGTTTTCTACCTGGGGCTGGGCAGCCTACCGCCGTTCCTGCTACTGAGTTCAACAATACTCCGTTTGTCATGCAAGTAAGTGAAAATGACAGAGACTCGTTTAAGGAAATGTAGTCCTTGAGCAATAATTAAATGGTGATTTCTAAATTGACTTTTTGTTATGTATCTTTCAGAATTTCCAGCAAGCTCAAGGGTCCGACACAACAAACTCAGCTAATTCTGCATTCCAAAATGTAGGTGCAAATGGCGGTGCTCCTGGAGGATACATTAAGCTTGAACCAAGGGTGAGACGAATCGTTACTTGAACGCGTAATATTCATGATACTATGTGTGTGTATATTATTTTACCTGAAATGAATTTGTTTCTCCTCCACAGGATCAGCCAGAATATTTTACGAATTTTACCCACCTTCATGACAGCAAACTTCAGTCCATCCCATCCTCCAGTGATTTGGACTTTAACATAGAATTAGGCCAGTTTGATTGTGATGTAGATGAAGTGCTGCAGACTGAGCTGAATCTTGGAGGTGACATTGATTTTAACTTTGGAATGGGAACTACAATTGGTAATGCTGTCACTACACAAACGGGACCTACAACTGTTTCTCAGCTTCACAACGGAGGTTTGTCTTGTCCAAAACTTGTATACATATTTACTACTGTTGCTAAACTTTGTTTTTAGATCTTAAAAAATGTATGTGTATTGGAAATTAGGAACAATGACGCTTGGAAATATTGTGGGAGCAGGGTCAATTCAACATGCAGGACCACCATCCAGCTTAATTCATCATCATGCAACGACTACAACACCAACTACAACATCAGCTTTCAACAACCATCAGCAAGCCATGGTTGGACCAGCCGGGCAACAATGGGTTCACTAAAGGAACAGAACAGCTAAACAGATAAATCTAGTTAAAACCCGTAGACTAAACTTTATGATTAAATTCTAGATATTTTTTGACAAAATCATGTTAGATTGTAGAGAAAGCATTTTATATAATATAGGAAGCATTTTAGCATAATGCTGTTATATAGGCCAGAAAGAGAACGAAAGAATGAATGTATGAAGAAATCATCGATTGATAGATACATACGACAACAGACAACTTGAATTAGCAGAGCTTTTCTCACTTGTGGCAAGCGGTAAAAGTTTAAGATGTACACCTTTAGAAGGTTCACCTAATTAGGTACGTTATCTATCATAACATTAAAAACAGAGCTGTGTATTTTTAAACTGACTTAATACTGGTATATTTTATTGCTGTTGCTTTACAATGTTGTAGCTACATACTTCCGTCGTAGTAATACACGGGCGTCATTGTGAAATGTGTAGTTTTTAATTTGATCTTGCAGGCTGCGTATACAAGTAAAATGGATAGAATGAGGTGAGCATCCTGGCAAATCAGGGAAATTTTTTTATTATTACACAAAATTGCTCCAAATAGAGTTTAGGTTTTCAATGCTGGAAAATCTTTGCATACACGGCCGCCGGTAGTGTAGTTTGATGAAATGATACAACATCGGGAAAAATAAAGCTGTTTTCTCAGTTTGCCTTTCTAGGGACGAAACAGGAAAATGATCCGTCAAAACAAATTAGGTAACTAATTTTGTGCACTTTAGGATGAATGCAAGGAAGTCTGTAACAAAATTTGTGCGGGTTTAATGCAGTACGTTGGTAGAAGATAGCTAAGTTAGGGATATTATGCAGTCTATTAAAACAAAGAAGCAGAACGGTTCTCAAGTCAGCTACTGACTACACAACGTCGAAAATCTAAGCATGCTACATAACCAACAATCTTTTGATAAGAAATTAATTTTAGGGAGGAAACATGTGTATGAGTATATTGAAGTACACATATTTACGTGGTAATTAGATGTACTTTTGTCATTGTAATGTTTTTGAACCAATACCGATCCAAGTTTTAAAAAACGATCCAGATCCAACTCTCAACAGAAAAAAAATCATTACAGATATGTACATGTACAAAGAAGCATGGAATTATGATGTCATGTATGTATACATACATATAAATTATATTATGATTTCAACAAACTGAAGATGTGAATGGCTACTTGCGCTTTACAATTAGTCGTGTTTAAAACTATTTAGTCGTGATGCTATGAAGGTCGTGTTCTAAGTTGATCTACTTTACAAGGGAGTTATATACATAGTAGATATATATTATCGAATGAATTGTAATTTTAGTACCTTTTGACGAAGAAGAAAAAAGTGTAAAAATGCACAAAAAGTAAATGTCTTTGTACATCCTTGTTATAATTATTGTACTATAATATTATAACTTCTGTTATATTGTTTTTTTTGTTTATATACAATTCTTTCAGAGAATTTACAATATGCCTACCCACAAAAGTAGAGCAGACCCAACAACCATATTAGTTAATTATTGTTTTTAAAGGAACTACATTAACAGAGAGTTTTCATGATTATTATTTTCAGACCTGAAACATGTTTATTCGTTCAATCTAAAACTATTTACATGGAGAGAAAGCGAGAGGTAGGGTGGAGTCCAACATTATCGTATAAACTTATTAATTGTTATGAAAATTACGTTTATAAGTGTATAATGTATATTACTTACAAAAACGTTTTTGTGTGATAAACTACAAACGCTCAGTTAAACATGAATAAAATTATCTATATTATGTAAAAGGAACATAGAAGGGCATTTTCATAAACATTTTCATAAATGCATCGGATGTGCAATGTACGTGTATAAAAAACCATCAACATCAACTACATAGCCCAGCAGCATGCGACGCTGACAGAGTTTTTCGAGAGGAAAGACAAAGGTTTGTTTTTGTGGTGGATCCGCGTTTGTTTTCCCCGTGTCGTGCGTGTATCTGCAAAGTGGCATTTCAACAGCTGACCAACTGTTTTAATCATCAGATTGAATAGCGTTTAGTTAGTTTTATCGGTGCTTTAAATGTGCTTCAATTGTCGTATTTTTTATGTGTGAAGCTGTTGTTGCACATTTTAACCAGATTTTTTAGAACTGTCATTCTTTTTTGTAGAGATGAACTCACGTCAAATATTTGCTTTGTGACGTGCATCAGCAAGTTGAATATCCGAAGACCATCTCCCATAAAGTTCTTAATTGCATCCATAAAAATACTTCGCAGCAGTATCAGCAGGAAGAGGTTACTCACAAAGGTGCTTGTAAGTTGCAAATTTATTCATTGTAAGCAGTGAGTTGATTGAATTATTATTTTCTATAAATGTGTAGAGGCTAATGAAGGGCTAATTGATAGACAAACTGGCGTCATACGACGGTCACTAGGATTAGGTAAGTGTATGTTAGTCAATAGTATATATATTTTAATATTATCCAGTTCCAGATTCGAATATGTATTGGAAGCATTTGAGGTCAATGTTATTAGAAGTAGGCGTAGTTCCGTATCGCTTGATTGCATCGATGAGCTATTATTGTTAGTTACTAGATGGTGGATCTGTGGAAATTTTTCCTTGAGGTTTATCTTTTTAGCCGTATGTATTTGCATTAATGCATGTAGTGCGTATCAATCGCGTTGATGGTAAAGATTGTGAAACGTCAGTACTTTTTGGTGATTGATGCTTCCTGTGTCGTAACTCGCCAGAATAGCGGAGAAAAGGTGACATTCTTCATTTTCTCAAAAGAATATCACCAACAGCCAGAGATAGATATTAGATACTCCCTGTAACCTACACGTTACACGTTTCACACGGCTTGTCCGCAGAATTTTCACGGCTTGCTCACTTCGGTTCTCCAAACGATATGCCTCTCCTCATCAAACTCTGAATATGTACTCTGAAAGCCTGGGTCAGAGTTGGTAGAAAAATATTGCTTTTGCTTTCTTCATTCTGAGGTATAAGAGCTCTCGAGCATTTGCGTACAGTCGCACCCCAACACCAACGGTGCCAATGTGCTTGAGTGTGCATATTAGGAGTTGGTTGCGTGAAATATGGAGAAATCCAAGCCAACACAAAAGCAGAGAGAAAGGGGGACCTCCAGCTGCCTCAAAGACGGGCAGTAAAGCTCCCGTTCGAGTGACTGTGAAGTTATGTAGCTTACTGTTCGCTTTTCTCATTTTCCAGGGTGAAGACGTCGTTTCATTTCGCTCCCGGAGAAAGCGTACACGAAGTACCACACTTCTTGGGTTTGGCTAGGCTGCTGCTTATCGTCATAATACCAAGTTTGCAGCAGCAAAAATTCTCCTGTGTGTGCCCAGGTTAGTATTATTTTCGGAATATTGTGGAGCTAGCGGAGGAGGATGTATTATGTGTGTCGTGAGCTCTGTATGAAGGGGCTACGGCTACAGCAGTAAGTAAATGATGTCAGATACGCATATATTAAAAGCATGTCGTAGTTCTCGTCTCGTAAGATCACCCATATATGGTGGAGACGTTTCATGTAGGTATGTTATGCTATACTTGCGAATTTTACTCCAGAGTTACTTTACGCTTACTTTCTCTCTCTTTCTCTCCCTTGTTTCCCAGTCATCTGCTGCTACTGGTTCGGGTTCCACAACACAACTACTTCAACATCCTCCTATTAAAGACAGGCGTTAGTGCTGGAGTGCTGCTGCTGCTGGTGGTGGTGGGGAGCTGTATGTGGAAAGTGTGTATATCGATCGATCGATAGGGAGGATCCCCAGTTTTTAGCCCTTCTGTTTAGTTTAAGAGTTGTTGAGCTTGTGTCGTCTTCGTGTTAAGTAATTTTTCGTAGTGAGAAAGTGTGGATATATTCTTGTGTTAGTGTTAATACCACTAGCCCCTGCCTCACTTTCTCCTCTTGTGGACGAAAAGAACAGACGGCCAGAAAATCAAGTCACTATTTCCCTCATTTGATATTCCTTCTCTTCATTATCATTCAAAGGAGGAGAGGTTGACGCAGTATTGGCCAAGACGGAGGAATTCAAAGGACCGTTTAGAATCAGCACCTCGACGTCCTCGTGCTCTAGTTTTTTAATACGTACTCTTAGGTTTTTTAGTAAACAATTTGACCATGTTGTCCGGACTGACCTCTCAGCTAGGAGGGCTTATAGGTAAGAAGGCCCCTGCAGAAGGTGAGGCTGCTGCTGGGGGAGAAACTAATGAGAAGGTGAATTCAACTGCTGCGGGTGGTGAAAGCAATGAAGCGGCAGGTGCTGATGGTACGGCGGGTTCAACTGCTTCTAGGTTTGCCTTTCTAATATTTCTACTTTTTTTCCAAGAGATTAAAGAAATTTAATGTGTGTTGAGGCTATCTAATAATATTTGTGTGCAAATCTTTGTTGGAAAATTTAAATAGTGTATTGACTTCAGTTACAAACTCAATTAAATTACCATCGTGGTTTGGAGGAGCTAAAAAAGAGGAAGACCCTGCTACTGCAACAGAAGCTACAGAGTCGACACCAGTACCAAGTCAGGAACCACTAGCAGAGAAAGGCACTATTACCCCTGATAAGGGGTCTGACGCTTCCAGTGCAACTGGTGGTGCTGACTCGGAGAAAGAGGTACGTAAAACCAACAAGGTCCCACCCGAGGTAAAAACACCCACTGTATGTGTCCACTTACTTCCCTCCATTAGAACCCTGATGTCTTTGTGGCTAATGCGTCAACTTTCATTTCATATAACAAACTTTAGCAGATTCCTGAAGAAGATCCAGCTGCAGAAAGCACTGCAGCTGCTGGCCTTGGGAAAGTCAAAAGCTTGGGTATGTCTCTGTTTTCATCCATTAAAGGAGCTGGTCAAAAAATTAAGGACACGGTAAGTGGACCACGGATCACTCAGCTATCAAAATGGTTGATGCTGGCGTAGTGTGATCTAGTGGATGAGTGGTTTGACTTTTTCCAGAATATTCTCAGTGAATTTCAAAAAGAGCATGAATCATTCTTAAAGTCAAGAGGATCCAAAAGTGAAGGCGCAATAGCTCCATGGGTGGGTCACCCGAAAGAAGATGCCCTTAAAGAAGAGATTCTGTCACTGTCCACGGTAATTACTGTATTGCTTTTTGTATCATTGTATCATCAGCCTTTTATTTTTGGCTTTTGTATTACTGAACACCGGAACTGGTTTTTCAGGACCGAAGAAATTTTGTGAGAAGTCCACCTTCGGGAGTCGCATTTGCGTGGGACTGGGAAGAGATGGCACCCATTGCGAAGGCCATTTTAAAGGACGACCCGAACTTAGAAAAGATGAGATATGACCTAGTCCCTAAAGTAAGATTTGTCACAATTTTTGTTCAGTTTATTTCATTTGCCAAGTGAAAGTGACGTGCAATTGCAATAACACTGCTTTGTCAATAATTACTTACTAGGTCGTTTCAGAGGAAAATTTTTGGCGGAACTACTTCTACCGTGTAACTTTACTCAAAGAATCTATGAGTGAAGATGGTATGACCGAGTAACTTTTATTTTGAACACAGATTTTGAACGGCGAGAGCAGCAAGTGCAAGTGCTTAATTTCTGCCATCTTTTGTTAGAATCAGGTAAAAAGAAGCGTGACAGTATTGATACCGACGACGAAGAGGAGTTCATAGAGAAAGAACTCAATGAAGAACTCAAGTCCTTTGAGGTTTGTGATTCGAAAAATTGAAGATTTCCCTTAGAAGTATCAAAGTGATTAGAATGAATTTTTTGTCGGAATTGTAGGTAGTCGACAGTTCCTCAGCAAAAAAGTCAGAGGTTGATGAGAAAGAACTTGACTCACTTCTCGATCTGAAATAAACTGTCTAAAACAACTCTATTGCCATTATATCGTCTTACAGGATAGAATGCCTACTACTATACAAAAGCAGGCTATTGTTCTGTAAGGTTATAAACTGTGTAATTCAATCAACTACGTACGTTAACTACTAACATTACCAATAAGTTAATCATGATATGGAGTATATATATATATATATACGTATATAAAACTATATCAGTCATGAAACCAACAGAACGTTAAAAAGCATTTACGAAAGAACATTATCAACATTCCAGTGAGCGAAAAAAAAATGAACGAAGGAGTCAAGATAGATATAAAATTCTCTTATAAAAATCGTATAAGGCACTACTCGTTGATTATCATCCAGTACAGATTTTGGACGGTAAATACTATACATATATAAATACTACCGTGTTTAAATTTTATTTAAGGACTTAAAGAAAGGTATATAAGTTGTTATGTTTGAGAAAAACTGCAAAAACGGTTCGGTAAACATTTTCCTCATAAAAATATATACATGAAAACATTTAAAAAATTATAATACCACGTTGTAGGAGCAAGCAATGAACATTGTGTGTGTGCGCGTTATCCTCGATGAAATTGTTCTTGAACAAAGCAATTGAGTTGTTGATGACAGAAGTGTGTGAAAAAAACGGATACGTAATAAAATCTTGAACTCATGGATATGTTCATATGTAGTGATAAATTAGGACGTATGTTGTACTCTAGTAGATTATTTATTTGCTTCTAAGTATATCATATGAAGATCAGGTTGACAAGGCAAGGACATTCATTTGATTTTGTAGATACGTTAATGGAACCATATACCTAAAGAAACTCTTTGTGGGAGTCCCTAGCCGCGAGTCGCCAGAGACAAGCTACTGCGAAAGGCCTAGTGTGATTTGCCTTTGGGTTTGGGTTGGCCTCCCATTCATTAGCGTCACTGTGGTTAAATTCATTAACCACTCTGGACAACTAGCAATTTTTATAGTACATAGTGTGAGATTTAGTCATTGGCACACACTATTCTCCTTCATATCGCACAAAAATACGAAAGGGAAATCTGTCAAGTGTTACGACTTTGAGACAATGAAAAAACGTGCAAGACATATATGCGTGGTTAGGCATGTATGACTTGTCGTTTGATCTCATTACCAAGTGCAGAGATGATGACATATATACAATAGAAAGTGAAAGAGATTTTGTGGTTCGCCAGTCCCAGCTCACAATTTGCAAGGATTTTATGCGATAAAAAGTTAATGTTGTGTAATGTGTTGTTTTTCTTTCGCGTTTCAAGTAAACAAAAGAATAAAATCCACAGGTGTTGTATTTTAGTGGTGTTTATATGCATCTTTCAAGCACCGGGCAGCTAGCAAAGCGTCCCTATTCTTCTGTGTAATGGCAATAAAAGCAAATATCCTCTAGTCTATGTCCACATTTTATATGCCTAATCCTTGTGCCATGCCCATCCATCCTTCCCGTCCCGTTTTTTTTTCGCCTTCGTGTTGATGATGATGATCATCATCATTCCTCTACATCATCACCGGAAAATCAGGAAGCACCCCACAATAATAATGCTTAGACTAGAGACTGAGCTTTCTGCAGTCAATTCAGCTCCAACGAAACCATACGCTTTGAGCTGAACCTCGTAAAATGCCTCCCGGAATGTAATGGAAGCTGAAAGTGTAGGGGTCGTGGAATTCCGATGATTGCTTCTTGATGACAGTGTAATAACAATGGAGACGCTTGTTATTACGAGCAAGGCATGGTTGTGGGCTTCGGGCAAAGGGGAGAAACCTGTGGGAATTGGAATGACAGGAAGAGAGAGAAGTTACACTTCTCTATTGAACTTGTTCTCAAGTGTATTGAGATTTTGTCTTCTTGTGTAAGCCCTCCGTAATGGCTAATAGGCATGCACACATTCATACATATATACATCCGAGTTCCCTTGCTTTCGAAGACATTTACATTCAGTAACAGTAATATCCGGTGAAAGCCACGGGCTCGTGGTGTACTAAATGAACAAACGTCGAGGATCAAAGGATTACATTACTTACCTCTTGAGCAAATTGGTATTTTCATGTTCGTATAGGTACATACTATTTGTGTAGAGAGAAAGTATTATAGTTCTGCCACTCATTAATCATAATCAGAGCTCAATCTTCCCTTCAAATATAGTGTGCCTCTCGGATCCTTCCTTTAATCTTTAATTTGTTGTACATCTGTAATCTCTCTCTTGTGTGATGACTTTCTCGGCATCAATTAATCAAAATGTGTCAGCAAATGGGAATCTGCACATACATATAGATATACTTTCATATAACCTGGCACAGCCTTTCGTACATTTGTAAGTTCAGAGTAGCCGAAAACAATAGAATTATAGAGCCTCACTTAGAGAGGTATAATTCGCGTTCACGCTTTATTACATACATTTTCATGGAATCAGCGAAATGAACGAGAAATTACTAGCATTTTTCTTGTTTCGTCTTCCTCAAAGCCTTTCCGAGTATTCAGAACTATGCTCTTTGCATTGATTAGTTGTCGACAGCCAACACCAGAAGGCATATTGATCCGTACTAAATATGCAGCCATAAAGTACGTGATATGTATAACATGCAAAATGAGTGAACGAAGCACAATAATAATATGTGAACAGTGAAGTATATTACAGTTGTATGAAAGTTGATGACAACACTCATGAATGCCTGGCGGGCATGATTTTTACCACCTCGTTTTTACTGGCCACTTGAGAACTCTTCTACGATGCCAAATATAAGAATATGAGCTCTAAGAGAATATGTACCTTCGATTTGATACTGAAGAAAATTCTACCGGAATTCTTTTGCAATAAAGTTCCGCCATGCTTGCAGGCCGCTTCTCTTTGCCTCAAAAAGTCGATTTTTAAATGAATTGGAAAAATCTGTTGTCCTCCGGCTCCCCGGACTTTTATGCTGATCATGCATACGGTCTGAATTTGTTGGAGGAAGGGAGTCGACGAGGAAGATAAAGTGTTATCATTTATTACGGAAATAGCTTAGAGTTTTTTGTTGGTGAAAGTTTCATAGTTTGCATATTTTCCTAACATTGTGTTCGATTTTTAAGGTCATACCAAGACCATTTTAAAGGTCTTTGTAAAGGAGTGTAGATATGTAAGGATAAAAATGAACGAAAGCAGTTTGACTGCTTTGCCTATGTATGGCCTTTCTGTTCAGTGTTTTCCAGTTTCAGAACTCCTTTTGCATACCTAAACCTAAACCACTGCAAGAAGGAACCATACAAAAATCTAATATCTCCAGAGCACACAAGAACGAGCTGTGCGAGCTTCACAATTTTGTAGGCATCAGAATTGCATCATTTCACTTTTTTGTAAAAGATATATTGAGTATAGCCTCTAGACGGGTATTGAGTTCCTTTTGCTCGCCTTTGAACAAGATTGTTTATTCAAAATTCATGTTTTTTTGGCTGGTCGGATTACAGTTTCTTGTAAAGTGCATATGTATATAATATGCATTTTTAATACGTATTATGAATACAGTATCTGATGATGACGCTAGCTGTGTCAAGCCAATGTACCCAGCACTTCCCTCTAGCTGAATTACATGATGAAGTTATCTTCGCAGCATCATCATAATATATCAACATTACAATAGGAGCATGCAGCCAAGTTGACTAAGGTGAAATGAACTACGTGTTTGAAGAAGAGAGAGGAAACATGACAAAGACGCGAAATTCTAATCCTACAGATTCATATACGATGAAACCTAGTGTGTGTGCTCACAGCTCATCATCCCTGTGCACTCTGTGTGTCCAAAAACGAGCGAGGCTCATCTCAATTCTCAGGTCTTCAAAGCCAGCTCACTCTCCTCGCTACAAGGTATTTATGTACATGGTGCTGGAGTTTTGACAAAAGTCAACAGGATGCAGGCATACGAAGCATTGTGAAACGTGAAATAAAATCTTTTTTGTATGCCAGCAGCCTTTCATGCTAAAGTTAGGTACTTCCAATTAGGTAAGGATACGAGTAAAAAAGGTGGACAGGATGCGAGGATACCTTTTCTGAAAAACATCTTCAGCGATACAAGGATACGTAGCTTTTCTATAAATCCTCATCTTATTGCCTTTCCTCCAAAAGTCTTCTAATACTTTGGCGGTGTGGTAAGCGGGAATGGATATATGATTGCAATGCTGTCTTCATCGAAATATTACTCAACCCCACAAAAGTATAAAGACATGTTGGGCTTTGGCTCTGACTCAACTCTCCCCATTTCCGACAATTTTTTTTATGAAAGAACTCGTTGCTGCGTGTGTGTTTAATGCATGGAATGGAATGATGGAACAAGGGATGTCGATGTGTATGTGTAAGCACAATAAAAAACGTGGTGGTATTCGCGCATGGGTCAATATATAGATTTTGCACCTTCAGCCCTCATTCTCTCTACACACGAGTCCACTCCGCTCGTCTTCCTTTCTGATGAGAATACAAAAGTGGTGTGAGGGGATGCCACTCTCATATATATTTCAAAAGCATTAGTGCCTCATGAGCGGTCTTCATGCAATGCTCACTCGAGTCCTTAATGTATCTCCTCTCCCTTCTCCTCCCTGACGTGACAAAGGAACGAGCTGAAAGGTAGTGAGCACAAAGTGGAAGCGAATCATCATCATCATCGCCATCATGAAACTAGTCGAATATGACACAAAAGTGGAGACGTGAACGGCAAAAATATTCATTCTATTTGAAACGTTTTTTATTCTTTTTTTTCAACTCTACATTTGTTGTATCTTCTTCTCTGCGTGTTCGTAGATTTTATGGCGTAATTTTTTTTTCGTCTCTTCTCTTCTGCCCATCCTCATTTATGTCAGAGTGTATACGAGAATCGATTCTATTTGAAGTCAAGAGAGGAGAAACCAGGCAAAATACTCTTTTTTCTCGCTCTTACCAGAAAGGGTTATAAACTTTTATAATATTGTATTCTTATAGTCACACATGTACACATGCCCGGAATATGCACCCAAACATTTTACTCATTTTCATATCTCCATCTGACAAATGCTGGAAAGATGGGTAAAAAAGACTCGTAATGTTCACAACTCGTATCTATCTGCTGCTTCCAGAATACGCTTACCCTTTGACTCACCACTTTTGCCAGCCTGCAAAACTACTTGAACGCATAAGTAGAAATACATATTTTTCTGTGGTGAGGACGAAGAAGGAGGAGAAGAAGTTCATAAAATGCAAAAATAAACACTTGCACCAACTGCTCTCTCTCTCCGCTCTTTTTGCTACCGCGATGTTTTTCTCTCTCTGTCGTTTTTATCGTGTTCAACAACTACATGCCTGTTATTACAAACGAAGCGTCCTAAAAAGATATAGTTTCATATTACATCACCACCATCTCCTCTCATTTTCTTTTTCTCACTTTTCTAAATATATATAAAAAGTGTACATACACATTGCATCCCATCATCTCACAACCATTGCCACACAATACACATGTCTCTCGTCCATCTACCATACTCAAGTGATTCAAGTCAGAGTGGAAAGAAAGTGAATAAAAAAACGGAGGAAGAGAGGGAGCACACACACATTTCACATTCATCACAAGAAAGTAACATAGGTATCATTTTATATAGGTGTACCAAGCTTGAGTATATACGTATATATAACTAATGTGCATACCAACATAGCAATTTTTTTCTTCGTTATTGCCACAAGCTCCAAAAAAATACATTGCATTGCGATCACACACACAGAAACGCAGAAGACGAGTGAGTGAGAGAAGAACGAAATGTGAAGTAGGAACGCTTTTGCTAATAATAATGTTTTTATTGTGAAAAGAGACAGTGTGGTAGAAGCGTACACTATTTCTAGTGACCAAGCCGAGAAATACGCACTCACACCGTCCGTTTCTTTTTTTGGACCGAAGGAATTACTTTACACTGCTCTCTAGCCCATTTTTTACATGTTTCACACAGTGTCTTGTGTGTTTTCGGATGTTTGCACACTAAAAAGCGAGTGAAAATAGTAAAGTGCGAGAGAGGTGATCGCGAGTGCTTGAAACAAGGAGAGAGCGAGAGACATAGGTTGAAGTGGTCTTGTTAAATGAAGTCTTGTCGATTGATTGTCTTATTCAAATATTTACAAACACTCTCTTCGGGATACATGGTCTCACATGGTCTCAGCAAGGGAGACAAGTATAACGCACACAGAGAGTCATTGCTCTTCCCATGTTATCGTCGATATTTGATTTAAAACTTTATTTTCAAGCGCAAACTTACCCTCATTAGGTGTGTGTGTGTGATTTCATGAGAGCTACACACAATTCCAGTACACATTATTGTAGACACAGGAACTTTAAAGAATAAATCAACCTTTTTATGCACATACCTTTTAATTTTGTATAACAGGTGTCTATAAGCATCGAGTGGTTTATTGTGTGCCCAAGTAATTTTTGTGGAGAGGAGTAATAATATTGAGTTTGAGTGACTCAAGTGTGCATTCAACAAGACCACACACTTTTTCGGAGCATTACTGTCAATTACGCGACTCCGCGTTGATTCCGTACGGACAAATTTACATAACCGTGTTTCATAAGAGGGAAACGAGGTGATGGCATTTCCTTGTTGTTGCTCCCTTTCCAAAGGGATTCGGGCTGCTGGGCTTGCATCCACGGTAAGTATCAGATTTCATTCATTACATTTTTGCGTGACGTGCGCACTCGTTTACTTCGTCCTTTTGTGTACAGCAATAAAGCACTCCAACCGTTTACTTAGATTGTGTGTTAATGTAAATGCATTTTCTACATTCGCGATAATGTACGACTATGAATATTGACCAAACAAGGGAGCGCTTGACATTGCCCATGAAAATGTTATTATAACTTTTGTGCTACATTGCTCGTGCTATAAAGCCATAAAGAATTTAAAAGAAGAATAGAGTATGAATTCCGTGTAACCATTTCAGATGGAATGTAATGATTAATGATACAGGAATGTGAAAATTTGAACTATATGTTAATTTATTTCTCCAGCTCCTTGCACTTGCCGTCGTTGGAATCAGCGGCTGGCTGTTCTGGGAAGCATACGAAGAGCAACAATCTGAAGCTTTTAAGGCGAAGAAAGCATTAGGTGATGGTACGACCAGCATCCTCCGGACATTTGGGATTGACGAGAAGGTTGATTTGGTAAAAGTGAACCGGATCAAATTGGCATGCTACGGAGTGGCATTTGGAGCAGCAGCCTTGCAATCTCTCACGAGTTTGCTGATCCTCATCTGCCCTGCCGCAAAGGTGAGGACTCAAAACTCAAAAAGCACTCGAAAGCGAAACGAGTGCTGCTGTTTACAACACATGAATTTTGCTTTCAAAGATGTGAATATACATGTGAACACACGTTTAAGACGACGTGAAATGTGTGGGAACTTGTGTATCCGCTTTCTTTGAAAGCTCGAAACAATCCCGAGCCATATGAACACGGCTGCATATGTGTGAATATGTGTGGCCCATGTGTATGTTTCAGGAAGACTACATTTTAATTTTATGCTATCGTAACTCTCTACATACGTACCGTCCTGATGCGGTCTTTTCTCTGGGATGGTTGTTGTGTTGTGTAAATAATTAACTCTGCTTTCCCTTCATATTTTCTCACTCATCCCTCTCTGTCTATTTTTTGTAGGGTGGGAAGAGCACAGCCAAGCTGTACACTGTCATCAACCCATTCGTCTTGATCGCGCTTTTGGGTGCTTGTGGCTGCTTCTTCTCAGACACAGGAATTGAATATAAAGGGGATTCTGATGAGATACGAAAGGTTCAGTTGTTCCTGGCTGCGAGCCTCCTGGATTCGGTCTTTTTGCTCTACCTCCTCTGCGTGGCTGGAGCGTTCATAAGAAGTTAAATATATGAATGACATCATGATCTCCTTGTCGTTTCTCCCTTCCAGCAGCATTGCACAAAGAGTGAAAATTGAATGGCAAATATATTACATGAAACACATTCGTTATGCCAGCTTATGTATATGTAGTGGATAAGGTGTTTATTAGTATCAGAAATGCTCCGCAAAAGGAGTCTTTATATTATATTGCAATTAGAATGATGTACACAGAGAGAGTTTAACTTGCAAAAGGAGTTGTGAATGAATAACTGGTAAATAATGATTACTAGTTCAAAAACTGAATGCAACTTTGAATATTGCATTAAGTCTGTAGTGCTTAGGCTTATTAGATATTCCTGACCAAACAAAGAAATCTAGATTTACGCGACCGTCCAATTAAAGCCTTTGATGTGAAGTGTGAAATCTCCACCGCATTCGATGCAGTTTGTAGTAATTATATTGCTGTGAAATTGACCTCAGCGTTTACTCCCAATTACCAAAACTTCGTTAATCAAAATGAAATCTGAATACATATTTGAAAGCTGAAAAACTTGTCGCTGCCAGAGAATGGGAGTTTTCGATAAGATACTACAATTCTCTACCAAGACTTAAACTTCCTTTTCTAAGGTTTAGATCAAATTTTTGCAGTGATTATAGCTTGAAAACCGTTGAGAAGTTGCCTGTTCTTTAGTAAAATGTTTGCCTTTGCACTGTGAAAGACACCTACCTTTAGGCACACTCCTCCACACAAATTGTACTGTACGTGTGTGTAGGTGTACAATGAACCAAAATGATGCACAAGAAAATTGATATTGAAAAAAAAACTTTCAGAAGGATTTCTAATTTTCATACATGTGTTTTGTACCCACTCTGAATTAAGTAATACTAGAATATTTTTAAAGAACGACTACTTAAAATGCTGTGTGACAGAGAGTATATAAGCTTACGAAATCTGCCTTCAACTAATAAAATCCAGAGATTTTTTTGTGTAGAATATAAATAAAATACACATTTACCCTTGCGTATTGCAAAGTTCGCATAGATGCGAAAACGACTTTAAAAAATGGTACAGTTTGCGACATTAGACATGTGTCTGAGAGTCTACATGTTGTCTTTACAATAAATCGTTATTTTAGCACAGAGTGCTGGTATAATAGAGTTTTAATCCGTAATTGTTTGATATTAGTGCTGCTGGTGTAGATACAATGTCAAGTTGCCGATGTTCATATTTTAATAGAGGCCATGTTTTAAATTATCCGTGAGTTTCCTGTCCAAAAGTGCTTTAAAATTTCAAGAAGAAAGATTTTAATCACAAATGTTGTATTGTATAATATGTAATGTTTTATTGATGTGCTACAGTAATTTGTTCTGTAGCTTACTATTTATATGACAAAATAATTGGCGGAAATTGAGAACGTTTGCCATATGTTGTATTTATTAGTACAAATAAAAAAACTGATGTGAGTTGATAGTAAATCTATATGATTCATTCGGATATTATTTGGTGTCACTGCCGACACCTTATGCATATGAATAGCACGGTGGCATACTGCTTATATGTTGGAATACCCTACAGAAAGCGAAATTTAAGGATCATCTAATTCAAGTTTCAACCACAACTTTCACTTGTCCTTTCCAAGACCCACG
>JAHZMW010001565.1:0-22695 GCA_027743745.1 Alloscopus bannaensis | reverse complement strand
ATTATATTGTTGATCGAATTGACATAAATACAGAAGCATCACCAGCAAGATCCGATAAATAACAGAAATGAAATGGTCATCGTTTTTTAAATTATAAATTATTATTACTTATCTCACATGTTACATTAGCCAATTGATTCATTTTCGTATATAGACGAGAAAAGTCGAGAGTATCCTCAGATATCTTACTGGTAATTACATACAAGCCATTTAAATTTTATGGTCTTCACTGTAATTAACCTGTTGTACCGTTGACTTTTACGTTTTCCATTTTGTCCCCCCTCGGCCCTCTCTCGGTCTGCGACACAGACTGGTAGTTGTGTGTCTTTGAGCATTTAGAATTACAATGGAATGACTTCAGGCTAATCGTTTTGTTAATGTTAACTCTAGTGCGCACACTAATATTAAGAATGATTTTCGAGTTTGTAAATGGTAATTGTTTGCGTTGCGACTTGTGAAAATATGGACTATTATGTATATGTTACACTGTTATCACTTTTATCACTTTTACGACTTATTTGACCATTTAAATATGTGATTACTTAAATGTGAGGTGGTATATTGGCAATTTTATATGCCTTTGTTCGTCTCGTCTCTTCTTAATTTTTGTGAAAGTGTTAACCTTCAAGTTTCCTGACTTTTTTTTCTAATCTAATTTAGGATTGTTTTTGTGTATGAGAGAATTTTTGTGGAATTTGGGGTGCTCTGATGTAAGCTTAACTTTATTCAACTTTAATAATTTTGTCATTTTATTACGTGCCTCTTAAAATTAGTTCGCTTCTCTGGAGAACTTCATCACTCATTGTTGACTACGCTTGACCCTCGTTTCCTGTGTTTTTTTTCTTCCTTTGTTAACTGAACATTTGTTATTTTTTGTGACAAAGATGTGATTTTTTGAATGTACCTGTTGTGAACTTCATTGTAGATAGCTTTAAGTAAATGTAGATTGATGTAGTAGTCTTCTAAACACA
Organism: Alloscopus bannaensis; assembly: GCA_027743745.1. NCBI lineage: Eukaryota > Metazoa > Arthropoda > Collembola > Entomobryomorpha > Entomobryidae > Alloscopus > Alloscopus bannaensis. The sequence goes on along the minus strand of JAHZMW010001565.1, from coordinate 21,724 downwards.
CTTTTTACGTAGTTGTCTTTACATTCTCAAATAGGCAACAATCATCGTAGCAAAATAACAAAGTGTACCCTTCTACTTAATGAAATCTTGAAATAAAGTGGTTTCTCAAGTACTCAAATTATTCTTATAATTTTCATATTTAAATAAAACAATCACAAAAATGAACTTGATAATTTGACCACACATATAATTGACCAATTATTTAAAATTAATTAGAGGGCTAAAAAATGAGTGAATTTCTCAAGAATTCATACACACGTATTATGCGCATGTCAGGTCTGGTTTCTTTGTTGCATGCTTTTACAATTGGTTGATTCGGGGTGTTTTGGTGTGGCGGGCCGACCCCGCTGATTATTCCATCATAACAAAAACAGTCATAAACAATAGACAAACAAACCGCATTGTCGTTCTGTTATCATCAGTGCTAAGAATGTAGGTAAACTAGTAGAGCTTATCAGTTAGTTGTTGTAGAATTGTTTTGGTCATTTGTTCTGTGAAATGTACAGTTTGAACAGTTGACAGTCACTTCCACATGTTCTCATGTTAGCCTTTACGTGGAACTTTGTGTGACAACTGATTCTAAAGTTTGGTAAGTTAATTATTGAGTTCGGTGTTACTGTGACTGTTGATTGCTGTGTACCGGCCGAAACAGCATTTATTATTAATCAATTGGCAAATTTGAATGGGTTAACTTTAATCTCAGGTTATGGTACTTTATAGGTTCCTTCGAAGGGGTTGACAGTTGGTTACTCAGACCCACGGGTGACGAGACGGTGGACAAGGTGCTGTAGGACTTGGGTAGAATGAATTTCGAAGTGTCAGACGATTCGGACGATGAGATACTGACTAGTGTCGATCAGTTTGGGGGTAAGTTTGTGTAACTTATTTCAAGCTGCCAAGATTTGCCATTTATTAATATTAGTACTGAACTTATAGCGTGTGGTTGACTACTAATACTAGAATTGATATTTTTTATTTCTGTTTGTTAGCACTATTCTCAAACGTCCATCGACAGGTGAGGAAGGAGACGATTCAAAAGGTGACAACGCCGCAACCGTCATCAAAAAGTAAAAAGACAAAAACGTCAAAGGTGGATGGAGGAAGCGCTAAGAAGGCTAAGAAGGACAAAGCGAAAACAAATGCCGTTGTTGATACTAATGTCACAAAAAAGAAAGTGAAGACAGGTGATGCCGTGTCTAACGATATCGAAGAGCTTATGGCAGAAGCTGATAAATGGAAGTCGACAGTAGATAACTTGCCTAGATATAGAGGAAAGTCGAACAATGAAAGTGCAGGCAGTTCCCTTAGGTCACCCCGTGCCCGTCGATCGGCAACAACTAGTCGAAGTCAGCTCAGAGCAAATCACGACGTTGTTACATTATCAGATGATGATGATAACCCTTGTAACATCAACAGTAGTATGAATATGTCTTTTGGGTTGAATTCCTCTATACTTCGAAATGAAGTAGATGTCCCTGTGGTAGAGGATGTTTCGTTAAGGTTCTTATGGAAAAACGAGGTCCTTCGCCTTCAGTTCCCTAAAGTAATAAAGTACTGCTGCTATACTTTAAAGTTTACACTAGTTACTCTGCGACAGTAATCTCATTTGAGTTAAAGTTCAACCATAATTGTGTTTTCTTACTTCTAGAGTACAAAAATGTCGAAAGTCCGAATGGATGTCGCCGCTAAAGTGAAGGTGAGAGCCGACGACTTAGTTATACTGGACGGCAACGAAGAAATTTTGGACAACGTATTAGTAGCAGATATCCCATTTGGCAAAACGTTGGAGGTTTTTGAGAGAGTCTTATCGAAATCCACAAAGTCTACAAAGGGTGCAGCAACAAAAACAGATGCAGATTGTATACAAGTTAAACTTCAGGGTTCTGGCGGTTATCGGCAAAGAATCACGTTGACCATCAAGCGGACAACTCATATAAAGCAGTTAGTTAATGATTTTGTTAAAAAGTTTGGCTGCGAAGGCAAAAATTTTCAGTTAACTTTTGATGGGGACGTTTTAAGTTTAGAAGAAACACCAGAGTCATTGGAGTTAGAAGGTGGAGAAATGCTGGATATTGTGGAAATTTCGTGAGAGCTCAGGTTTTTAAAACATTTTAATGTCTTGGCCTTTGGGGCTGATGCTCCATAACCTTATTTGATTTAATGTACTCAACACGACAGAACACGTATCACACCGGTATTGACAATTTTTTCTTGTGAATTCGTGAAGGTGAATCGTGTATTTACAATAGCCATACTTCGGTCACTAATTTTAAGTAAACAATCAATGACTCAAATGTATTTCCCTTCCAGGAGATTCTTAATATATTATATGACTTCAACTATTATTCAACTCGCAATAAAATTGACGTGAAAAGAGAGAACGCCACTTAATGACGAATATTCTAGGTTTTGCTGAATTTTACTTCTGGCGTGCTCTGTTTTATAAATTCATTGTCTTTGCTACCGTCGTTCCGAAATTGCAGTCCATGTTCGTAGGTGGGGGGAGGTTTTATTCTGTATCACGAGTGCTTTGTTTCGTTTCAAATGACACTAAAGGAGTGCGATAGGCAATGGTTATGTTATGGATTAAAAGACAGACGGTCAACGTTAATCGATCCATCTATATTTTGTTCAATGAATCTGTCAATCTCCGATAAATACTGACTGTAGTACATAAAACGTAATTATCTGATATACGGTTGTAGCTCAACTCTTTGCTTTCTTTTTAACCATTTGTTAGTCACTCATAAAAACATTGTCATTGTCGACTGCATCTCATGGTCAGTAAATGTTTAGTCATGTAATTAAATAGATTACATACTTACATACCTAGAGATGGATTCTCATAAAGTGTAGAGCTAGTAGGAGTGGAAGACGACAAACATATCATGATGTAGGTACTCCCTGATTGGTTTATGTATTCTTTTATCGGACAAGTAAGGACACCGACAAAATTGTGGGTTGTTGTCGCACTTGGCATCAAGTAAACAGATTTTATTTAATTGACATATTGTCTCTTATCCGACATTGACATAGACATACAGGTGTATATGCACAATAAAATCCTAATGTCAAAGATGCTTGATAAAGTCAAAAGTCATTGAAACTGCATCTATAAAGGATTAGCGAGATGGTTTCGACCTTTTCATTCTTAGTTTCGACTGTTTCCCACTTACAACGCATTCCGTTTTCAACGAATTGATAGTCATCTACGAAGGTAAGCGTTGTTGAGTCAATATGTTGACGAAATCTGGTGAGGTAGGTTTTGTTAGAATGCTGAAGGCCGGGTGCTTTCTCCACTTTCTCCCTTATCGGTGGGACATGGCTATTGGACGATTAACATCAGCCTCAAAATGGCATATGAGGTTCTTCAACTTTAACAAGAATATTCTCTACATTTACACTTGCTATGCGTACACCCGACTAATTCAAGCTTGGATGGATGGGGACCTTCCTTTACAACAAAAGCTGCTGTCAACTCTGTGGTCCAATGCATTTCTAATCACTTCTGTAGGATTTCTTCAGCTTCAATGCTTTCCGATGGAAATCCTCCACTTTACAAATGGATCCTTCCTTTACAACAAAAGCTGCTGTCAACTCTGTGGTCCAATGCATTTCTAATCACTTCTGTAGGATTTCTTCAGCTTCAATGCTTTCCGATGGAAATCCTCCATTTTACAAATGGAATCCTTGGTCATATCTACAACAACGCTCCGAAACGTAATCCAGTTTTTTAATTTATGATCTCAGGGAGTCTTTCTATATAGTATTTTATATTACATACCTACATGAATTCAATGCTAACATTTACAGCGCAAATGTCGAGCTACGCATTTGGAGCGGAGGAGAAAGCCCAGAAATACGAAACCACAGTTCTCTCATGGCATTTGTACATCAGTCTATTCCTACTGTCGTCCAACCCTTGGGTTCACGGATTGATTGCATTTCAGTCACCCTGCTGTCCTCACTTTATTAGCTCTGTGTATTTCGAATGTAATACTGCAGACGAGAATGTCGTTTCTCTCGCAGAGAAAGCACCATTCATCGCTCTGGAACTCTACACGGTTACAATGTTTCTATACGTGTGCGCCTTTATGTGGTGTTGCATTCTCATGGGGTTGGCGTGGGTTTTCTCTCGCAGAGAAAGCACCATTCATCGCTCTGGAACTCTACACGGTTACAATGTTTCTATACGTGTGCGCCTTTATGTGGTGTTGCATTCTCATGGGCTTGGCGTGGGTCGCATCTCAGCTTGGCACAATGGGGTAAAAACTGCCCCCCTTTTATTCTCTGATTCTGAAACCATATCTTTGGAAAAAACTCTGGATTTCCCCTGTATTTTTTGTTTCAAATTTAATGTACTATTTCAGACGAAATTTCTCTACCCAATCTGACAACTGGTATCCCGTGCTCTTGGAGTATCGAAAACTGGAGCTAACGGTCGGTTGCCTCAACACATTTTTCAGATACTACCTCATGGCCTTCCCCTCAATCCTCTTTTTCATCGTGTCTATGCTCATCTTTGGAACAATTCGGCTCTGGCATGTGGACCCTCAGTCGAATGTGATGTACCCATTGTGCGGAATGAGATGTGGGTTTGAAGCCGTCACCCCATTGACAATGGCTGGGAAAGTGTTTAATGAAAGTCGCAAGGTTATGGCGAAGTGGAAAAAAGTGGTGAAAGACGTGTTCCGCTCGAAGGGAGGTGAGACAAAGAGGTTGATGCTAAGAATTCATCGCTCCTGCCGAGCAATCCAGTGCACGGCTGGATCAATTTATACTTTCGAGCATTCGATTGTTCTTTGCTGCATCAATAACTGCACTCAGCTCACCTTCAATTTGCTGGTATCTTTTGGGAAGAATGCTTGAAAGCAGGTATAAATGCGGGTTCTTAGTATACCTATGCAGATAATCAATGCGGGTTTTGTGGATGTTCGGAAACAATAGTAAATTAAATAGCGTGCATATAATGGCGATAACTGTAGAAATTCTACATTCTGTAATGAATCGATGAATTTCTAATTGGGATTTAGTAAAAGCTTCAAAATAAATTCGACGCAATGTTCAGTGCGTACAGATATTAGAGAGAAAGAAGCACTGGAGCACTATGAGACATGTTGCAATACCGTCCACATTCTCTTTTCTTCTTGGTCAAAGTCTCAATTAATTTGTAATTGTTTTATTTAAAGTTTACAACCAAACTTTGTAAATATTACAGGTTAATACTCGGGTGAGGTAATGATGTTGAGTTACAGTGAAATGTGTGGCAATAAGGTGCTCTACAAAATGAACTTGACTATAATGTGATACTTACCATTAAATGAGTAAATTTAGTCTTTTTACAGAGTGATCTTACACGACACATCATCGTATATAAAGTTTATGTATCTAATATGTAAACTGTATTCTATTATGTATTTAAACATCTAGATATTCATCCAACTATCAACGGGCAATAATAACAACTTGAAACCGCGCAGTTGAAACAGACACACCTCACAATAAATAATAAATGAGAGTGCCGATTGAGATCCTATCTGTGATTTGTTTTAGCGTATTACCAAGTACATGCTCTGTGCTTGTCAGATTAAACAAAATATGTTTACCAAATTTGAAATTCATGTCCAGCTTTGTAACAGACTTTCATACCAAAATTACTACTCCCACTCTAGGCCAACGCGGACCTGTACATATCACAAATAATCTTTTCAATGGGAATCTGACCTATGGTTCTTCGAAAGAACAAATTTTCAACAGTCACAGGGTTAACGCTTTTCAGCAGTGGGAGCAACAACAACAACCTCCCAAATCTGAGCGGTTGACCTGGATAAGCCATACCAATGTACTTGTTCAGAGTCAGTTGAGCCTGATCCTGGAGAGCTTCGATTGTCTTGACTTCTTTCAAATTCTTCTTCAGCAAATCACTCGAGGTAGACGACGTCTTGAAGAGAATGATTGCTCTCATAGCAGGCAAATTCCGTTTGATCCACATTCATCTCACGAAACTTCTCTATTGTCTCCTGGAGCGACTTGATTTCTTGCAAAACATCCTCTTGCTTTTTCAGCCTCTCCTCTTCAGGAATATGGTCATTTCGCGAGGCTTCGTAGTAATTGCTGAGAAGTTTAGGCCCCAATTCTAGGGGGAGGTTACGTTTCCGTCCCAAACATCATAAACGGAAAAGTCAATGGATTGAAGCCGAGGTCACCGAAAGAGTTCGAATTTATGTTGAGAGACGGCATGTTTGCTGCAGCAGCAGCCACCGCCGCAGCCGTGGCTGAGGGGTTGTTTCCGTTCTGAGCTTGTTGTAAATGAAACATTGCTGGCCAGCCGTACTGCAATACAAGTAAAAAATATTGTAATATTTCGCATTTTCATTGGATAATAATCTCCGCTTCACTTTTCTTTCTATTTCTATTTTATGACTGCATTTTATTACCTTCAAAGATGGCATCCCAAATATTGCAGGTAGCCCCAACTGCGGCCGTAACAAAGTCAACTTCTCAAAAGACGATGGATCCCCGAACCCATTTCTTTGTGCAAACAATCCCATGTTTTCAACTGGCGAGCCTATGATCCCTCCATTACCGTTTCTCGCGTTATTCATCACCAAGTCTAAAGCCGGAACCATTGGGATTCCTCCAGGCCCTAAGGCAAAACCTCTTCCCATTCTGCTCAATCCGCTGCCATTCTCGTTCCCAATAATGTCAATGGTTGAGGTTGGAGAGCTCCTCGCATTTCTGGGGGAACTTGGGACATCCTTATTACTCCCACTGTCACCACTTCTGGGACTGTCCAACGAGGTGGTGGATCCAACGGGTGAAATGTTTCCGGATGGAATCGGAGAAGACTGATGCGGATGCGACGGTGACGACACCGGGCTACTTATTACCGGGAAGGCTCCACTTGGGTGATGAAGTGGCGTGGGCGGAAGGTGAGGAAGTTGGTGTAGAGGGTGCATACCACCGCGGAGGAAAACAGCTGCAGGAAGATTTGTCACCGGATGACCACCTACCGCTGAGGTGGAGATGAGATTGCTTATGGAGTAGGGTGAGATGGCTGCAGTGGATGTGGTGTAAATTGACGAGGAGGAGGATACCGGGCTTGAGCTGCTTGTGGGCTCAGAATTCGGATTTCCATTTGTTCCGGACGAAGACTGGGAATGAGTGATTGAAGTGGGGACCAGGGGTGAGATATGGGTGTCTTTGAAGTACAGAGACATTTGCCGACGGAGTGTGGAATTTCGGGGGCCACGCTCGTGTTGAACGGCTACGATTTAATTACAATCGTGGTTATATGCAATGATAAGTGAATAGGTAACTTGGGAAAAGACCAATCTAGTGGCAAAATTTCTTTAGCGTTAAAAATGCTGTTTTTTATGTAAGGTCTTACCATCTTTGTTCATTCCAACGCTTATGCATTTCTTAAGACGACAAGCTCTGCATTGGTTCCTGTGTGTTTTGTCAACGGGACAAGTGCCTTCATTTCTTGCACGGCAAACATACTGTCTCTTCCGCCGTATTGATCTCTGGACAAACAATAAGAAAATGTTTTTATTGTAACTTGCATTTTTCATTTCGCTTCGTTGATTTGTTTTCAACACAAAAAGTTAGATATTGTTGACTCTCTGGGTGGCTTGGCTTGTTCTCTCATGTAGGTAAAGTCAAAGGGGATTTACGTCAACATTTTGTCGCTCTTTTTACACTTCAATTCATTTTCCAATGTGACTTTTTTTGCTTTGTCGGTATGGTAGGAGTATAGTTTCAATCTTAACTTTTCCCATTTTATAAATGAACATCAGCAATTTTAGTGCTTGCATTCGAAAGTTGTCGACAGTCTGCGTTGTTTTGTGGGAAAATGTTGATTAAAATGGCTTCACTTTACCTTTCCTTGCAGCAGAGATAAGAAGCCTTGAAGAATTTTCAGAGATTTTATCAGAGATTCGTAAAGGTAAAGTACCGACGGCAGTTCATAAACAGAAAGCAAAACACAAGGGCATACAGAGGTCCTAAAATCAGGAAAAAAACTTACTTTGAAGAAGCCGGCACATCCATCGCAGGCAAAAATTCCGTAGTGTTTTCCAGAGGAATGGTCCTGACAAACCTTGCACGGAATGTCATACAAGATTCGACCTAAGGGGAAAACGAGAGGGAACTGTTGAAAACTGACATTTTTGCATCAATTTGTAAAATATTGGTACGCTTGGCACTTCTAACAAGCCTTCCTATGAATCAAACATCCGCTAGCTAGCGCTACTCAAGCGTGACTTGTACCTTGAATGAATCAGATTCATGATTTAATAAAAGTCTTGAAATGGCTCAGGATGATAAATAATAATTTACAAATGAACCCTCTCGCATTTCAGTTAACCCAGGTACAAAAAAGCTCAGTTTTATATCCATACATATATCGCTTTCACCCTTGCCGTGAAACCGTAATCTACCACTTCCGGTTCTTTGTTCAAGCTATTGCCTTGCTCCACAACACCCGGTTCAATTACCAGTCAAATGTACCATATCAATGTAATATATATACAAGATTTTCTCACTCACCCCAAATGGAAAAAAAAGTTTGTTTCTTTCAGATATCGTTACAAAGCATACACAGTAGCTTGGCTGCATTCTGTAGCTAAATTATGCAATAAAGAGTCTGCGTAATAAGGGTGGATGCCTTTTCCTCATAAAATATTCAGAAGCAACTAGACTTTCACAGGAAACACGAAAGCACTAAGGCATAAGTTCACCTTGTCAGGTGAAGCTTGTCACTCTATTCCTACCCTTCATTTGCTCATATTGCACGGAAAAGGTAACAATGATGATACCAGGAGATCATCATGTCACGTCACAAAAAATAATAAATAATCGAGCTCATTGCATAAATAACGATTACATGCATCCTCCCTCTTGAGAGCAAGAGGGATCTCACGCGAGTTCGTGCTCATCTGCGTGCATCGTCGCAGCTATAGAATGAGGGTCATGTAACAATGATACTTTCATTTCCTTGTCTTTGGTCACGGGACTCATCAGAGCCCACTTCCAAATATCCGTTATTTATGATTCCACTCTTTATGATTTACTACAATTTCCTAGTTAATCATTGTGGAAAACCGGGAGGTGGATTTATTTCACCTGGCTCATCCTTGTGATGGATAGGTTAAAACGTGATTTCCGGATGTTTAGGGACGGAAGTGGACTGAATAAATCAATAATTCACCCGGTTTTACACCTGGAATATATTTCCAGCTATGAAACTAGCTTAAGCGGACTTTTTGCCTCAAAGACTTCAATATGTATGCAAAACTAACATTCTCAAATGAACGTTGAAACTTGGACATTGTGTCAGTGTTGGCAACTCAGATTTTTTATCATGTGGAATTAAATAGCTTTAAAAAACTATAATACTTACTTGAACTTTGTGGTTGATTCATCTTCCCGAGTTCAACTCCTAGACGAAGATCCATTATCATTTCCAAAATATGTATGAATAGATCATACAACACAATTAATTTGCACAAGTGCTACTCTTCGGTTTGCGACACTTTCACAGATAGCTGATTTATTTCAGCTTTTCGAACAGTCTTGCAGATGTGCAAAAGGTTTCTCAAAATCTCAACAATCATGACTTTGAACACACAAACAGTTAATACGATACAAACATGTCTACTTGACAAACTTTCACATTAAAACAGGGCAGCCGTATTTCTTCAAGTCCTGAATGTAAACTGTCACCCGCACAGGGACCGAGTAGAGACTAAATGAATTTTTAATCCTACGCTTGATTTTTGACAGAACCGTCACTCTCCTCAGTAGTGGTGCCTGCTTTCATGTATAGCGTGAACCCAGTTAGTCATTTTCCCCAGTCAAGAGCTCACCGTGGAATACATATTGTAAGGTCTGGCAGTAGATTATCATTCGAAAAGTACACACCATAATTAACTACGTGAGAGAGAAGGTGAACGAGACACTTTGCTTATCCGGCTATTGTCAGTCTGAAAGATACATGACCAATACAAGTTCATAGGTTTGAGTTTTCACTTGCACGTTCTGAGCAAGGGATGACCTGGAAGTAATAAGGGTGCTTCCACATACATATCTATGCATTTGAGCCTTCGAATGGATTTTTAAATGAGCACAATATCTCAAATGATGTGCAGTATGGATAATTCTAGCTGTACACCATTTGGGTTAGCATATTTGTCGAATACATGGAGTGACTGCATTTTATTGTGGCATTTCTCACCCCTGATGGATTGGATTACACCTATTATATGTACGAAATGACGAATATATACTTCGCCATCAATATCATCATGACAAATGCTCACTTTTTTTCAATGCCGTTGACATGCATGGAGAACATCGAAGAGTTGTCTGAATGCATGTGTATAATGTGTGTGTAAATTTTTAAAGTTCGGAGGTTCACCATTAAGTTGCATGAATTGAAGTTACTATGTACATGCGCGCATATTGTTTGGTCCCTCCGATATCCCAGCATGTACAGCCGACAGTGAGGCAGTGGTGTTTCACTTGAGTTGAGGTTTAGCCTTTTCGACGGGAGGAAAAAAGGGATTGGTGGACAGCTGGCAGGAATCAAGTCCTCCGAGTATCAAATCCTATCCCTAGTTCAGTTGTCAAGTCCCTGCCTCCTAAATCCATTTACAGTCATCCCTCCTGTGATCCTCTGTGAGCAGAAAGTGAAAAGCTAAAAGCGAGATTCGGTTGGAGAAACAAAAGAAAAGTTTGCTTGGGATGACAGGCGAAGGGATGGATATACAAGACCGGTATCAGTACATATGTGAGGATGATAATGGACGGATTTTATTAAATATAAAGTGCGCATGATGAGCACTTTTTTTATCTGAATTTTTTATTAGCAAGGAAAAATCAGAATTTTAATATATCTTTTTTGTATAACTTCAAATAAAACTAAAATTTTTAATTGTGTTGATTTGATACAAATGCATGCAACATTTTACTTAATTACTATTTCCATGAGCCAGAATATATGCATGTATTCGTTTTAAGCATAAAGTAAGTTATCAAAGCTTGGATCAGTTAATGAAATATGGAGTTTGTAAAAGATTGCAACTTGACTGGATGTACTGTGTAGAAAATCCGGTATCTAAAGGTGAACCAAAAGTTATACATTATCACTGCAAGTCGGAAAGCTTTCCCGTGCGTGTATTTAGTTTAGGCGTGAAATGATGCATGAAATTATCCTCGATACTAATCCCTTTCAAACTAAAAGGTGAACCATAATAATATCCTCATTATTGTCATTATTCACTGAAGTATTTTTACCTTCTCCTAGGATTTCCGATCGCGCACTGTTGTGCATAATGTATCATGCATGAGTGCTATATTACCCGTTGGCAGAAGTAATCATGTTCATCAACAAAACTTTTGCTAAGAACTATAATATGATGAATAACATGTTCAAGTTCACACATTGGGTTAGGACGGCGGAATGCAAAAGTGGTAGAGAATCATTTTGGTACTAATCATCCCCTCGTATTTTCTATTCCATTCTTCCACTGATTTCACATTCATGCGCCCCTGTTCAGTACGGCGATGAAAGATGAACAACAATGTTGGCTGGATGGATTTCAAGCGGACGGACAGATTTTGCTTGAATGGAGATCATATCTCTTCTTCAAATCGGAACTGACCTATAGGTGTCTTCATTTACATGATCGTATCGACTTATTCGGTGTGCCGTGCTCTCCAAATGGCACATAGGCAGTGAGGATTTTTGAGAAACATCGTTTGTCGCCATTACTGGGTTGAGTCTGTCTGTAACTCGCTCATTTTTCAGCTTTCGGTCTTTTTTCTAAAGGGATTTAATAAGGGTGTGTGCAACACATTATTGTATTGTACTGGTACTCTAAACGAGAAGAAAACGCAACGCGGCCACAATTTGATCAAACAAGAAGTTCATCATAATATCTGGCCCATTTGCCCTTACCTCTCATCAACAGCACGAAAGCTATTCTTCAGCGAAGGCTTAAGCAAACAAGTTGATCTACTTTCTGATCTCCAGACTTCATTATGATTATTGTTACACCACGATTGTTACAAATTGAGACAGTTTATATTTGTCACACTATATGTATTTGGCTGTGTAGTAATATAGTACTTCTCTTCGTAGAAGTGATCTGCTTTAATAACTTGAACACAATGCAAATACAATTTCGGGGTTGAAAATATAGTGAGAAACTCGGCGCTCGGTAAAATGCATTAGGCTTTGATACTTTGGAGAGTGTTTGTAGATGTTGCTTTGTTCGAGATGTAAAGGGTTTAGAAAGGTTTCATCTTCACTTCCAAATCCAGTCGTGAATGTCTGCACGTCAAATCAACGCAACTTCAAAAAATGTGCAATCACCGACAAGCGAAGAGGAAATCGGCAACTCTTTTGCTCTCAACAAAAATATATCACAATGACAAAAGATAATATTCAATAACTTTCGGATTTCTGAAAAAGTTTCTTACAAATTTTGTGTACATATTTTGTCACTTCTCCTACAAAGAAGTGCAGTTCATAAATCACCTTTGTAAGATTTTGGAATTCGAAGGACAAATTTTAAAAGCATTTTCATTCCACACTATGTCTATTCAAATGCCGATACGTATGGAATACAACCAAGGTTGAAAGACATGTTTTTAAGTTTGAAACTTGAGTTTCTCATATTTTGAGGGTTAGAATGCAGTTCCAAATATCTCATTTTTATCTGAATTTATTTTTAAAAATTCGATTGGGATTTATGCACTTGTATTAGCTGTAATTTTGATATGCTCGGTGCTCGGGTTTGATTACTTCCTAGATTCAATGTGAAAGGGGTTTCATTCAAAATTTGTCCCCTGGACACGTCAACGACAAACAGGGGGATTCTGCGATAAACCGTTGGAGTGAAGATCTAGAATTTTATATTGGTGAAATATAATGGTAGTTTTAAAAAAATCCTTTCAACAATTTTTTATGAATTGTTTCTGGAGAAAGGAAAGTGAGAAATTCAACACGAAACTAGAAGCAGGACTTTTATCTCGTTAAGTTGATCGCATAGTGTGCTGTATTAATAGAGAGGATGTTCTTCAAGGAAAATGAAATCAAAACTTTCAAGATGAAATGCGAGAAGGATTTCCTCTTCGCTAAAATATGACAGCACAGAGAACAACCTCTCTTGCTTGAATATGTAAAAAACGTTATTCTAGTATGCAACTTGTTCTTAAAGATAAGAAAAATGAAGTCTTTTCGAACGACTTCGACCTTGCTTGAGAAACGAACCTTACACCCTTGCAGAAAGCCGGTACACAAAAGGACTTGTACTTTACTTTGTTTTCACTGAATAAAATGGGAAAAAGTTTTATTTTACAAGTCTTTTCATAACTTCATAATTTCCTTTAGCTCCGTTTTGTTACGTACGAATCCGCCTCACCATCAAGATTAAAAGTGAATAAGAGTTCTTTCGTATTTTTATATTTAGTTGTACACACTAAATTGGGACTTGTTCCGAGGTGCAGATATTAGAATAACTTCTGTAGTAATTTTTCTTATAGCTTTCAATAAAACTCGTGTAGCACTCTTGTAGATAAAATACGTGTATGGCTTTATGAAGGTGAATTTGGAGCGTTTAAAAAATAAGTTTTTGTGCCCTTTTGACTGCCATATTTTTCATACCATATTTTTTTCATTCATGTTGCACTCCCCATTGTCAGAAAGGGTCCACCTTCTCCTTCCTGTTGTATTCTTTACTCCTCTTTCGTCCTGGCGTATAAGAACGGATCAAGAAGCTACTCAAACAGTTTTCTTGGCGTGAGAATTTTTTTTACTCATTCATACCTTTAAAAAGGTTGGCAGGCTCTCCTGAAATAAACTAATATGAACAAAGCAACTTGCTATTAGATTTGAAATCGGTGATACCACTAGTTCAGGCCTGAAAGCAAGATGTCTTGCAAGATTGTCCTTTCTTAAAAGAATAGATTACGTTACAAAATGTGTGAATATTTGTAATGACGGATCTCACAAGTTTCACCTTACAAGCAGGCCTGACTACGCTGGAATAAATGGTTATTTAAAACACAATTTAGAAATTGTAAAAACCGCTTTCGTAGTATTTCGTACTGTTGACTTTTAAGAACTGTTTATATTTAGTAAACGCGAGCAAGTAGCATCGGTGAAAGCTACAATAAACCATGGTCTCATTAGTGCCCCAAGAATTGTCACTGCAATGCAATAATTTGTTGACCATTTGTTCCAGATTTATCATTTATCAACATTACTTTTGTTGTGTAGCTTGGAAAATGTGGGAGTAGATATGTATAATTGTTATATAATTGCTCGATTTTATCACATCGCCCCAACGTACATATTCAGGGGTGTCGTCATTAATGATTGTGAATCTCAGTAAAAACGTGTGCATAGCACGCGTTCACACATCGAGCCTTATTTCGCCTCCACCTCTAAATACAATCTAATGTGGTGTGCAAATCACGGGTTTTAATTCAACAAATAATTACATTGCGGACGGCATTTTGGAAAGCTCTGGGTGCTTTGCTGGTGGTGCATGGTGGTGGCTTCCTGCTTTTTCCATTCACTTCCCGACTCGGCATCCCTTCTCCCGATGATCGAATCTGATACAATTTTCAAGTGGTCATGATGACGGTCGTTGTTGCGGCAGTTCACACTTGAAAACTGAGGGATCCAACGATCTACCATCACACTACTCTAATTTTTTTTACAGTTTTTGTGCCTACGAACCACTTACTTCACTCAGCTAACAATAAAGATTAGAACCAAAATAACGCCTGAACACACATCTATTTATTCTTCTCTGGTTTATTTCATCAACCAGCATTTTTGAGACTGCATTGTGATCACATTTTCAATTTACATTATTTGGTCCAGTTTTTTATAACCGAAGCAATGAGTCAACCAACCGCGAGGACCATCCGCTCTTTTATTGAGAAGAAAATTAATTGTTAGTCAGAAGGGAGTTTAAAGAGTTGGAATTCCCTGTATTCAAGGTATGTGGTTAAATTATTATCGTCACAATTTTAAAATGTGGATACAAAGAAAATTCATTTGGGGGACTAAAATTTACATCTCTTGGTGTTATCACAAGTGTCCTTTGTGAGGAGTGGGTGACGCTCTGGCCTGGCTTCACTGAGAGATGAACTGGTGAACCATGTAATTTGTATACTCTCTTTATTACTGTAATCCAAGCTGATGAAAATGTGACATTCGGCCGACCGACCACATTCACGCAATTAAATATTCATTCCATTGTGATATTCTCAAAATGCGTAATACTTTTCACCACCGTTGATCATGCGTTGTAAAAAGGGTTGCGTCAAAGAAAATCAAGCATTGTAAACAGGAAAAAGAGGAACGTAGTTCGAAAATATGAGCGAGTTGAATGAATTGAGAAACAACATTTAAAATGGATTCACAAAACCATGTATTTATACGCGATTTTAAAATGATTATTGTCGCATGGTTTGATTTTGGTTTTTTTTTTCATTTGATTCGTTCGACTTACTTGTCCTCCTTAGCCAAGTTTAAGCTAAACAAAACATGCGCACACATCAATTTCCGGAGTTTGTGTGATGAAGCAAGTTGAACAATGGAAACAACTGCATAATCTCGAAGGGGCACCGAAGAGTAAGATATTTGATCGTTATTCAACTCTTCAAAATTGCAGACGCATCGTAATCAAATGTTTGGCAACCTATTGTCAACAGTTGAAGTTTCAGAGGACGCGAACTTGAGGCGGAATGCCTGCCGTCAAATTACAACTTATTTATTTTTAAATATTTTAAAATATGAAGCTACGCTTAAAAGAGTGTGAATGGGAACGGATTGAATATTACATTTTTAGTTCAATTAGAAATTAGTGAAATGCTTGTGGGAGAAACTACTCTCACAGTCAATGTAAATGAACACTAAAACATTTTAAGATTTTGTATACGTCTTTCATGAAATGTGTGAAGATAAAAAGTAAAACGAGCTCGCAAAGGTGCATTGATGGGTTTAATCAGAACTATTCCGTCTGTCTTTTTAAGTATGAATACCATAAAACGATTAAGGTAATTAGATGCACACAGCATGCCTTCATCGTTTAACCTCTTTGCTAGCATTACGTTAAGCCTTCTAACGAGAAGGTGATTATATACTCGGAATTTGGTTGAACCGAGTCGAAAAGTCATTTAGTCATTTCACCTTTTACGATTTTCAATTTCTCTAAAATACCTGTACACATCACACGCATGTCTTCACATTTGAAAAGGAGTGCACCAAACCCCTTACAGTGTACTACCAGACTTTCTTGGGCACCTGTGAAGCCTTTCTGAACAAAAATACATGTCGTGGGCACATTGTTTCTGGAGCATTTTCTAATCCCTTCTATTTTAATGAGAAAACACCTAATTCGTTTTGAAGCGAGCGTTGCAGCAATTTTCTGTCACTGCGAAGTGGCGACCAGACTTGGGACAGAAGGGATTTAGTGTGCGTTAAATTAATATGCAGTTGACTTTAGGCTTTCAGTGGTGTTATTCATAAGGGGTCATTGTTAATGCCAATTGTCCTGCCACAAGGTGTCAATAAGGAGGGAACCTGACAGGGCAAACAAAGGTTGCACAGTTATTTGCGGACAGGTACATATCCGTATAGATAATGAGGCTTACTAGGGCGTAACGACCCTAACATCAAGCTGCCGATCACTCTGGGACTCTCCAAAAATGAAGAGATCAATGAAAGTAGAAGATATCAAAGATTATACGTAGTTTATGCCTGAATGAAATAGTTTACAAATGATGATGTGATGTCAAGAAAAGTAATCTGAATTCATCCTTGTAAGTACACTTTGTAATTTATGGGTTCACGAATCTGTTTCAGATTACTTGACACTTGTGTGTGAGAGCCCACAAATTGGATCATTTATTGCGCCCATGCATTATATTAGGAACGATTTTTTGAAGAATATTTTTAATGTTTTAAACTGGAAAGGCTTTTAAAAATCAAAGCACAAAAACATCTCCAAAGCTTCTTTGAGTAAACTAAAAACTAATAGCTGGACATGAGATTCCTATATTGCCCAACTAAAATCACTTTTCTGTGAGATTAGCTTTCGTGAAAAGGAAAACCCTGAACGCAAACCTCTCTACAAACTATGAAGCAGTTGCTGCATTCGAATATTTGTCGAGGCCAGTCAACCAGATTTGTTCTTTCTTTACACTCACAACCCCGCTTTATGCGTCTTTTTGGCATTCGACTCCATCCTAAATACTCAGATCATTTTTGTCTTTAGTCACGAAAAATGCGACATATTGACTGGGAGGGGAAACACATCGTATTAAAATGTTTGCATCACTCCAGCCTTTACATGCCACAATATTCAGTTGTGAATATGCGCACCGCGTATAATACGATGATTATATGGTGACTGAGATGAGACGAGATGAAGAGCCTTGTAATTGGAGAAAGGTGCAATGTAGGGACCACTCTTCAGTCTCCTTGCTGAAAGAGAGCTAAAGCTAGCATGCCAGTGAAAATATAATGCACACAAAAGACCGACTTTACTTAAGTATAATATTGAGTAAATAATCTATTCTTCTCTTGGGTGAACTATGCTCATCAAGTCGTATGGAGAGGCCTTCCCTCTTTGCATTATCAAGTCATTCACTTTGATGCTATTACACAGTAGTACTAGGTGCTTACCTACTTTTACCTTCCTGTCGGTTGATTTTTTCTAAGGGAATTCCTCTGACCGATTCTTGAAAGAGCTTTTTGCTTTCCTGACGTGGCTGCTGCTTTGCTCCCATTCAAAAAGGGAGCTATATATCCTTTTCTTCGTCTGCTTTGTGTAAAAGGATAATCACTGGTCTTGTATTTCAACGCAACAATGGACTTGCCAAGCCTCCGGAGTTATTGTTGTGTTATTCTCTCTCCTGGTTTGCCATTAAATGTTTTCTGTACGAAACATCCGTCCCATTCCTCTGTTAAACGTGTATGCATAATGAACTGGTAAAATGCTCTGGAGGAGTGAGAGAGACATGATGTCAGAGGAAAATGGAAACCTCACTTTTATGTACTGATACCGAGAAGGATTGCTCACAACATAATGGGTGCTTGCGCATTTTTTGGTGACACACAGAAAATTTGTATCTCAAGTTAAAAGGAATCCTAATAGTAAAATGATTTTTTGTGAATATGTAACAGGAGAATGTAGTGAAAGCCATATAAAGTCTGCTTTTGTGACAAGACTTTTAACAAATTGGTTGGATTTGCCTTTTTTTGCTTCGCTTATTTCCAGTCTCAGATAAGGAAGACTTGTGTGATCGTGAGATACAATTGTGACGCCGGATATGGCTTGATAAGTTTGATGATTTTTACGAAGGCGATTAATGATTAATGCTGCGATCCGGATATTTGGTATCAATAATTAAAGTCCGGGTAATAATGAGATGAGTCAAAGGATTCCCACGATATCGTCCTCACAGCATTCTTGCAGTGCCGATGTGACCTTACCTGATATTGAAAAGGGTGAGTTACTTTTAGAGTATAATCTACCTTTAATCTCCTGTAAATGATACCATATGCAACTGATTGCCCTGCAACCTGCTATATCCCCTCTTTGTTTTTTTCTCTTCGTCACACAGATAAGAATCTCACACAAGTTTAGTCACAACGTCAACACGAACGCTGGTGCGATATGGAGGTGCGTGAAAGCTCTTCCAGTGAGTAAAAATACTCAATTACCTTGCATAATGTATTACAGGCTGGAGAAAGTATTCCTCCTACGCACCACGGTATTCATGGGAATTTTCAGGGTCTGTTCCTGTATTTCCGCGTCATCTGCTATCTGCTCCCGCTTGCGTACGAGATTGCACTAATAATTCCTGCGCATCAGGATGGTCGTGTCATCATCACAAACATTTTCCCATGTATCACCACCTGGAATCTCCCCCTCTCTGTGTATCATTTGCAGCAATCAGGCAAAGATGTGCTAAGGTCAGAAGCTACATACATAATGCATGTATATCATACATCATATTATTGGCTTACGTTGGTAATTCGTTATCTCTCTAGGCAGTCATTCGCTCTGTTTCTGTGGGCATTTCATTGTGTGTGTATCATAATTTCAACTTGAACCCCCGAGCAATTTGATCATTTACTATTTTTGGTATTTTCATGTTGATTTATTTTTCCAGGCAGAATGCAGTTTAAAAGAATACTGGAAGTATTCTCTGCTCTACCCTTTGAAGAGTTACATAAAAAAATAGTAGAAAGATGGTATTATGCTACTTTCATAACGAAAGCTTTATAAAAAAATCATTTGAACAAATAATATGGAAGCTTAAGAACTTTACTTGATCAATTCCTGCGCATTATATGGTATCATGAAATGACCAAGTAATCACAACTGGGAAAAAATACACCACCACGACAAAGCGTCAATTTATTCTTAAAAACCAATATGTGAACAGTTTTTGTCATCTTAGTCCCATTATGATTGAATCAATAATATAAAAAGGCTTCAGCATTTTGACACCACCAAGATCAGAAGATCTTCCATTGAGCATACAGCACTCGTTGAAAAACTTGTAGGAACTTTTTCAACAGCTCATCAATATAAAATGCAACCCTGAGCATCTTCTCCACATGAATATGCATTCAACAAGAAAAAAAAGTAAAGCACCCAATGATTCAGTAAAAAACTGTATTTACACACAGAGTTCTCATCATCTGTCCCATTACCGTTGGAGGAGGCATTGGGTCTCTGACAGCGAAAAAAAATGCTCAAGTGTATTTGGTTACACTTGAGTAAAATATGAGAGGTATATAATACACTGGCAAAGTGATGATTGCTGTTGATGATGGGGACGACAGGGGAATGAAGTCGTTGAAAAAAAGGGAGAAAAGGGACTCACTTCGTGGCTTGGTTTCTCTAGCTGGTTGACTGAAATGTCATGAGTTACCTTTATTAATATCATTTTTGAATATAAAGGGTCCCTCTCCGTCCCTCTGGTTGTTTGCTCGTGAGACGACATGCTATTATCCGAAAGGGAAACCCTTGTGTGCATCTTTCCACTGTGAACAAAATGTTTGGGGTTTGAGACTTCATTACCAGAGTGTATTATTATGTGCTGAACGCTTCCCATGTCCCACTTTATACAACAACGGTATTACCACAATGTGAAAAATGACGAAACACCACCAGCAGCAGTATTGTGAGGAGACAGCAGAGCAAAAATGTGCGGCATAAAATATGTATATAAAATTTGGCTTGAGGCTTGGCTTATTGCTTGCGTGTATTGTGATGGTTTTAAGTTGGGTTCATCATGTGCAGTTGCATAAACACGATGAGCATAAAAAGGAGTCCTTATGCCATTCGGAGAATAAAGGACGGCTTATGTTAAAGGGCAGGATTCAGTTTACGTAGTTTTTTTTATTATTACGTTTTTTTATATAAATCTTTGGGAAGGAATCATCATCACTAGTCAATCAGTCAGCAAATCCGGAATGGAAGTTTGGACAATCTTTTTCACATTTGTTTGCTCAACGTTTTAGAGCTAACCTTTTCAGAGTATTTAACTGGAATTCCTGCGTCATTTAACGGCGTGCATAGTTTATTTTTTCGTTCTTAATTTTAACTAAAAGCTTAGATGAGGAAGCAGCAACACTTTGTAAGGACGAACGGTAGAGAGCTGGCATCTCGTAGTTTATTAATTGTTGAATAAATTATTTAGGTTCTCATTCAGTGAAACAATGTGCATGGTTTATGGAATGATTTGGTAGTATAGAAAAAATGGAAATGATGGTTAGTTATTTTTTGCCGGCGTAATTTTTAAAGCCAAAAGTGAAGTAACGTTTCCCATTCTCTATCTCGCTTTCTGACTGACACACACCTGGAATCCCGATTTTTATGCCCATTTAAGCCAAAGAGCACAACATTACATCCTCTTCTTTTGGGATGAAGTGAAGCAAAACGCTTTAGTACGATTACCATTGAAAACTGCGATAGGTCACAGAGAGATCATCACAAAAATGAGCGAGATAGTGATCATATCGACAAAATGCAGCAGTCAACAACTGCCTAGCATCTAGGTTCTACTCTCGTGTTTCTAAAAGCATTCAACTAATAGCAAACTTGCCCAGTCAAAAAAAAGTTGTGAATGCGGTTGTATATGTTAATAGCTGGACAAATAATAGGAGCTCACTCGCCCAGATTAAAACGAACAAAAAAGGACTTTGAGCACAAAGGTGAGGGTGAAACGAGTTTACAAATTTTTCATGTACTCCCGACTTACGCCGTAAGTCATCACAGCCCGAGTCGTTCAGTCATTTTGAAAAGGAAGCTTTCACCTTTACTCATTCCAGTCAACCATTATTCGGAGCTACTAAAACGAGAATGGACCAAGCTCACCAACTTCAAGACTACGTATTTCCAGTCATTTAGTTTGGTCTGGTGAGTTATTTCAAGGAAATAAAATTCAGCAACTCGTCACAGCAGCCGACGCTGTCCATCAGTAGTGCAACTCTCAGAAAACACAACAACAAGATAAAAGGAACAGTATGGAAAAAGCCGAATGTAAAGTTCTTCCAGGTCTATGAGCATTTATACCTGTACCCGGAGGTGCAAAATCTTTTAAATTTTGGTCCAACCGGGATATCGAAATTTTGCTTTCAATTTCATCCCGGTTTACACATTTTTGGGCATCTCCAAAAAAA